>APFE031232366.1:14852-53442 GCA_000404065.3 Pinus taeda | reverse complement strand
GTGTGTGTGAAAGATGGCATCAAAGGTCTCGATGAATACATCTGGAACAAGGACAACAATTCCATCATCTAAAGTTGCAAGTAGACACACTATGAAGACTGTTGAATATACCCGAACTGAGAAACATCATAAAAGTCGACCAACTAACCCATCAAGTACACCAAATATTATTTTTGAATGGATGAATTCACGAGAAATAAATAAAACAAATTTTACATTGCATGTTGAAGATGTTGAATTTGATGATAGTACACATCTCTATCTATATTGTAGTATGATTTACATGGGTGAACCGTATGAGGTGATAGGTAGAGTATGAGACATATAATTGGTTCCGAATTCAAACATTTTTTATGTTCTTGCAAAATTGCCCAAGTCACATGAAAATGTTAAATATCGACTCTCAAAGAACAAGTATGACACAAATGAAGAATCTACACCATTGTGTGAAGAAATCTCATCCAACATTTCAAATAACTTTGTAAGTATGCTTATTTATATTTGTGTGTAATGTATTATTGTAAGGATCATTAAATTTTTTATAAATGATTGCTCATTGACATATTGTATTTTCTTTCATAGGATTTTGCTGAGAGTTTTTCAATGATGTTGGAGGGTATTTATTATGTAGAGACAAATATTATGAATTTGATCAGCGATTTCCTTATAGAGTCCAAACAAGAAAAAAGAATGAAGCAAAGATCAACAATCCATGACACTACAATGGTACATATAGGGGATCAACAGAGAATCCATATGGTGGATCAATCTAACAAAGGTAAACATGTTTCTTTTGAAGATGTGGCAGTTGTAGTTGAAGCTAAAGCTCAAAAATATGTTTCCATTAGTGAGGAGGAGGTTAGAATTGTTGTTGAAAAGGAGAGAAGAAATAAAACACCGAAAAGAAAAATTCCCATGGATGTATCTCTTCCACTTGATGATGAGGAGATTATTTATGTCGAAGAATATATGTTAACTAGGAAGAAGAAGAAATAAAAAATTGGTAAATTTGTTAAAATCATAAACAACGGTGAAGAACAAAGTGAAAGTTTTAAAGGCAGCAAATAAATCATAACACCAGGTGCTGATTTAGAGGGTGGCATTATGAAAACAAATCAAAATTCCATTAAGAATCACTCAAGGAAGAATAAATTAATTAATGGTGGCAAACCATTTGAGCTTAATGTCACCCAATTCTATAGGTCAGGTGAAGGACAATCTCAATATAAAGAAAGGCACATCACCTACATGTCCATAATTTGAAAACATTGTTCAGGTACAATCCATATGCACATGTGTGGATTATGTGGTTCTTCTTGATCCAAATCAAGTTCCCAAAAAGGAGGAGTTTGATAGGACACAATGTTTTGACTATAGATATTATGTAATTGGAGGGAACCATTCAATAGAGGCCAAAATACAATTGATTGAGGAATATCTTGGAAACAATCTTTTTGAAATAGCGATATGCATCATTTATGTTGTTTTAATAGAAACATAGGAAAATTTATTGGCATGGGATCATAATGCAGATAATGAGTATAGAGTGTCTATGACTTTCATCTAAAGGTTTAGATTTATTCATAGTGAATTTGTAGAAAAATGTGGTGGGGATAAGATGAAGGTCAGTTAAGCTTTTAGAAGGAATGTTGTATGGAAACAAGTTATGAAATTGATGATAGAATCAAATCAAAACATGGAAAGTAAATTCAGAATTATTTAGAGGCATAAATTACATTTTCCAGATGACATTTAGAATAGGGGAGATATGGGAAATGATTGATGACATTTTTGACATGTGGGAGAATATTGCCATAAAAAATCAGAAGGCTAAAAAGTTTAAACCCATAATATGTACCAACAGTAAGACAGGTTTTGAAATGAAGCAACTTCTGGATGATATGACTATCACACCTTGGAGAAAATTGCAAGGAGTGAAGGATGATAAACTAGTCAAATCAATATTATGTCATGTGAAGTTGAGTGAATTTTCGTTGGAGTAAATGTGCTTGGAATTTCAAAAGTATTGAATTATTTTTTCTTTTTCTTGGATTATAATTTTCTTTTAAATATAACATATTGTTTTTGATATTATTTTTTTTTTACATATCACTATATTAATAATGTTTACTTTATTTATTCAGTCATAAGATTTATATAAAAATACAAGAACATATGATTAAAATGTTGAATGAAGAGAGTTGGAATGATGTTATACTCAACTACCGATAATCAAATTCTACAACAACACTTAAATATTTTTATCTTGCATTCAAAAAGGTATGCTGATTTTTACATTCATTTTATTCTTATAATTTTTTATTTTATTACTTATATTTGTTTATTTCATTAAATATGTCAAACAAGGATGTGAATGGGATACCAAATTCTTTTAAAAGCTTCATTGAAAAAATTAAGTTGGAAAGGTTGAGAAAGTAGCATCTTAGGAATGTCAACTTGATCCTACTCTTACTCATTTCATTTGGAATGGGTTGGACACTATACAATATCAAATAATACAAGGTTATTGTGAAGACATTGTAAAACTCATACCTAAAAGGGAATATTCCCTGGTTATTGCAGACATTCCTTATGGTTTCAATTTCCTAGACATTAGATATGATAGTGAGCCTTACACTTATCAAGCTTTTAATAAATTGGTTACGGACTTGCAAGAAGTCACAACATCACCATTTTGGAGATTTGTGACATTTCATTCGGGCACACAATTTGCAATGTTATTAACAAGCTTTAGGGGAAAATCAAACTCAAGGATGCAGCTTACATAGTAAGACATTGAAATTGTATGTTTGATTAATGTAAAAAAAAATATGTACAAGTGAATTGAACTTTTACTATGTCATCTTACAGACGAAAGTCAAATCTTATTTCTTTTGAAGATCAACCAATTACAAGTGATTGTGAGTTCATCCATGTTGAATGTTGGGAAAAATATGATAGCTATAAGTCTATTCTTCTTAACCAAGTAGATGGAAAGAGTCATAGCCAAGTATTGGTTCATGATGTTGTCGTAAAAAAGTTAACATATGAAGATAAAGATGCAAAAGGAGAGATAGTTAAAATTTATCAAAAACCAACAAACATTGATTAACTATCTTATAGATTTATGTTCAAATGACGGAGATTAGGTTTTGGATTTATTTTCAAGTTCAGGTAAGTTTTATTTTCCCCTTTTTTTTGTAAACTTGATAGGACTACATCTTCATCATGTCTAATATATCACCCCAATCGGGGTGGGGAATTGAATCAGTGACTTCACATCAAGGAGTGCATTAACATAGCACCCAACCACCCTCTATCCAAGACCCCATGGACGTTCAAGTAAGTTTTATTATATAAAATTGAATTTTAATAATTTCTTCTATTGTTTTTATGTGTTTATACTAATTTACTTACTTATTGTTTTTGTGCTTGATGATTAGGTACAACACTAGCATGTTTCCTACAAAAAGGAAGAAATTGCATTGTGATTGAAAGAGACCCACTACAATGCAACTTTATTCAACAAAGAATTAATTCTCTTCAATTTCTTCCAAATCCAATGTAAGAAGTTGGTTTGAGGAAAGGATATTTTAATGAATCACGTGTGGAAAAAAAGGCAAAGAAACCTCAACCACCATTACATGGAATGATTAGAAAAGGACACTTTGGAAGATTTTCAAACATGAAAAATCCATTAGAGGAGGAAAATGAGGAAACTCAAGCAGAAAATATTGTGGAAGAAGAAAATAATGAAGCTAAAGGAGATGATGAACATGGATTATATGATATTGTTGATGACATTTAAGTTATGATTTCAAATCAAGCTCAATTTTGAGAGATCTTCATTAGTTTTACTTGTAATGTTTTGACTTTGACATTTTATGAGAAGAACGGACATTTGATTATTGTTGTTATATGTTCAATATTTGTATTATCTGATTTTCACTTTAATTTTGATGCGAATCATTTTTTTTTGTAAAAAACCAGTGATTACTATTATTTTTTAACATAAAGTTCATAAAAGGTACTATTTTTTAAAGTTTTTTTATCAGGATTTTCCCATAAAAATCGTTTATTTGACATGTCATTTTTGACAAAAAGTATGAAAATGTGTATTTTTCGTTATATTTATATTGAAAATGTGTTTTTTTTGTCAAATGTTTAAAATTATTGGTTTTTTAGTGACAATTATTTTTCCATTGAAATATTAATTAACATCACATAAACATATATAAAATACTAACTTTAAAATATTAACTATTGTTTTTTAAATTTAAGTACGCGAAAAAATTAAGATTTTATTACAAAAAAAAATTGAAAAGAAAAATGAAAATACACAAATACATAAATACACTTAACAAAAATCTTATGGGAAGAAGAAGGCATTAGAAAATTTAAAGTGTCAAAAATCAGTCCTTTAAAAAAAGGGAGTTGATGTTGCAACAACACTTTTCAAAATCAGCATGAAAATCACTAACATCTAAAAAAATGTTCATACTTGATACATAAGAAAATTTAAAGTGCCAAAAATATGCTAAAAAAATGGAGAATTCTGCATCACAACTTTTCAAAATCGGGTGATTTTTTGCTACTTTAAAAAAATGGGGACTAGGTAATTTTCTCGTTTGATTGGTAACTATGTTCACATTAAAATAACTCAACTCTTATTATGGAATAGCCTTTAGTATCTGTGTCAAAACCACCTTTTCCTAAGATATTAAAAATTGATGAAGGGGTATAAAAATAGATTTCATTGCCTGATTATGACATGCTATAGGAACTAAATAATGTTTGCATAAAAAATCTTTTACTACAATCCATTAAAGAAATACCAATTTTCGTAAAGAAAATTAAGGAATTGAGCATAAAAAGATGAGGAAGAAAAATAAAAGAAGTCAAAAGAATCCAACTAGTTGAAAAAATTGCAGATATCATGATGGGTAAGACAACAATTCATAAATATCTTGATCCTGGAAGTCCCATTGTGAAAACACACATCAATGGTGTAGAGATCCCAAATCCATTGATTGATCTAGGAGTATCTATAAATATCATGAGTAAACAAACTATGAATCAATTAAAACTTTCTAATCTTTAATATACACCTACATTGTTACAATTGGTAGATAGATATGTAATCAAACCTGATGGCATATTAGAGGATATATATGTATCCTTAGATTCTTGGGAATACCCTGTCAATTTTATGATTTTAACAGCCAAGAATAATTTAGGAGGACATTCATTGATTCTAGGAAGACCATGGCTAGCTACAACCGATGCTTTTATAAGTTGTAGATTTGGTGATATGTTCATTTTTGATGGGAGCTCAACAAAGAAATTAACAATGTAACCACCTACAAAAACAATAATAGAGGTTGAAAATGAAGAATGGATAGATGATGACATTGATATAAGACCAATATTTGCTAGTTCACAAGTAGATGAGGAAGATCAAATTTTGAATTTAATGGAAAATAATGAATCTTCATCAAATTGTGAATCTAGTCAAATTTTTCAAGAACAATGCAATATTGAATATTTATCATCTCGTCAACTATCCTTGCATTCTATGGAAAAATTTGGCAATTCTACAATTGAAATCTTTCGAGGAAAAACTTTGAATATCAATAATAATTTGGAAGAATTTCGAAAGAAAAAATTAATAAAAATGTTACAAGAACATTCCTTTGCCTATGCATGGCAATATACTAACATGAAGAGAATTCATCCTAATACTTGTATACATCATATCTACATTGAAGAAAATTCCAAACCAATTTGACAACCTCAAAGAAGAATGAATCCAATTATAAGGGAAATTGTTAAGGAGGAAATACAAAAATTGTTGAATGTCAATTTCATCTATCCAAAATTAGACAGTCAGTGGGTTTCACCCTTAGTAATTGTTACTAGAAATAGTGAAAAATGGAGAGTATGTATTGACTATAGGGAATTAAAAAAAAGCACTTTAAAATATCACTTTCCACTTCCTTTCATAGGTCAAGTTTTAGACACATTGGCAGGAAAGAAATAGTTTTCATTCTTAGATGGTTTTAGTGGGTATAATCAAATCCAAGTAGCCCCAGAAGACTAAGATAAAAGTACCTTTACCTTCCCATTGGGAACTTATTCTTACCGATTACTTCTTTTTGGATTATGTAATGCACCTGCAACATTCCAAAGAGTAGTATTAGGCATTTTTCTGATCTAATTCATGATTGTGTGGAAGTGTATATGGGAAATTTTATAGTTTATAGAAATTATTTTGAAGAAGCTCTGAAAATTTGGAAACATTTCTCATTAGATGTAAAGAGGCAAATCTCTCATTAACCCATGAAATTTTTTTATGATGTTTACTGAGTGAATTTTTTTATGACACCATATTTCAGGAAATGGAATTAGAGTGGACACATCTAAATTAGAAGTTATTTTTAAATTATCAATTCCAACCTGTCAACGAGATGTTAGAAGTTTTGTTAGTTTCACTGGTTATTATAGAAAATTCATAGAAAACTTTACATAAATTACATCTCCACTTTTCAAACTGCTCACAAAAGACTGTGAATTCAATTGGAATTTTGAATGCCAAAAGGCCATTGAAACATTAAAAGAGAAAATCTCTGAAGCACCCATTCTTAGAGGACTAAATTGGAAACTACCTTTTCACATTTCAACTGATGCTTCAGACACATCAATAGGAGTTGTACTGTAAAAAAGGATTTAACTCCTTATGCCATATATTACACCAATAAAAATTGACTCTTGTAGAGTTAAATTATATTGTAACAGAAAAAGGAGTTTTTAGTTTTTGTCCATGTTATTAATAAATTCATACATTACATAACTAGCTACGAAACCTTTGTACATACAGATCATTCTACAATTAGGTACTAAATGAATAAACCTGTCACTAATGGTAGAATTACAAGATGGTTGTTGTTTTTGCGAGAGTTTAACATTACTATTTTGGATCGACCTGGAAAACCAAATAGAGTTGTTGAATTTTTGTCTAGAATTCAAAATGATAATAATGATGTGCCTGTAGAAGATAGTTTCCCTGACGAATATCTTCTTGCAGTATCTACTAAATCACCTTTGTTTGCAGATATTGCTAATTATTTGGCTAGAGGAAGTTACCATCATATTTATCTCCACACGAAAAAAGGAAGGTAATTCAAATTAGTGCATCTTATTCATGGATAAATGAATAATTATATAAAACATGGCTAGATCTGATCATTTGAAGGTCTGTTAAAGAAGATGAAGTACCAGAGATATTGAAATCTTTTCATGATGAGCCATGTTGAGGACACTTCACTGACAAAAGAACTTCCTACAAAGTCTTTTCACAGGATACTATTGGCCTTCCCTTGTTAAGGATGCCAAGGAGTATGTCAAGAGATGTGATAGTTGTCGAAGGATGGGGAAACATGTTCCCTCTGATGAAATGCCTCTACAATGTCAAGTACTTATTGGACGTTTTGAAAAATTTGCTCTAGATTTTGTTGGTCTTATCAATCCACCATTGAGACAGAAAAGGTACATTCTTGTTTGCACTGATTATGTTACAAAATGGGTAGAAGCTAAATCACTTCCTTTTTCTACCGAAAATGTTGTAGTTTCATTTCCTTTCGAGGATATCTTTACTCATTTTGGTGTCCCCAGGGAAATTTTCATGGATCAAGGTACTCAATTCACATCCAAGTTGGTACAAAAGATCATGGAGGAGTACAAAATCAAACATTTGAAGTCCACTCCATACCATCCACAAGCAAATGGACAAGTGGAGTCCACCAATAAAGTAATTGAAGCAATTCTCACCAAAACTGTGCATCTATATAGAAGAAACTAGGCAGAAAAGCTTCCAGAAGCTTTATGGACATACTGTACCACATGGAGAAACACTACAAGGCATACTCCCTATGAACTTGTTTATGGGAATCAAGTCCCTTTTCCTATTTATTTTTAAGTAAAAACATTCAAGACAACACTTAAATTGGGTCTTGATCTTTCAGAGGCACAAAAACAAAGAATGGAGCAGCTAAATGAACTTGATGAGATAAGTCAAGATGCAATCCAAAGAACCAATCTAGTTCAACAACAAAGATCCATATGGCATGAAAAATATATCAAAGAAAGAAAGTTCCAACTAGGATATGGGCATTACTTTTTGATTCAAAGTTCAAATATTTCCAAGGGGAATGTCAAACTCATTGGTTTGGGCCCTATGAGATTGAAAAAATCTTTGATAATGGTCCAGTTAGGATTAGAACTATTGATGAAGAAATGACCACTTTTCTTGTGAATGGTCATTGATTAAAAATCTATCATAAGTCATTGACAAAGGAGGAGTTTATCAAACATTTTCAAGACAACATCGATTTCTAGTTTGTTAAGAAGGATTTTCCTTCTCCTCCAACTTGACTTATAAATCTTTTTATTTTCTAAAAAGTAAAAAAAATAGCATATCTATATCTATATCTATATATATATATATTATATATATATATATATATATATATATATATATATATATAAAAAATTTGAATAAACATGAAAATCAACATTGTTGGCATGTTTATATAGAAAATTTAGGGTGAAAACCAAGTAATTTTGGCATTCTAAATTTTCTTTCCCATTCCCATTTATTTTTGTCCCTGTTTTTATTTCTAGAATAAAATAGTTACAGAATGGAATAACTTCTTGAAAATCCCATGTATGGATATCACTATTTTTAAGAAAGGAATTCCCAGTATAACACAAGGATAAATGGAGAAATCTGTTGCTAGTCATTCAAAAATTTGTCACCTATGAAGGAAGATTTGGTTGTATGTTCTTTTACCACATTCATTTGATGATGCATTTTCTTGAAGAGAATGAAATAAATATTCCTTATTTTCTGTTAAATAGCTTAAGGAAAATGTCTGGAAATGTTCAGAAAATGATTCAATTCATAGAGAACACTTTCTATCACCACAAACTTATAAAAATAATCATATAATTTCACCTTGAAAGACTAGGAGATAATTGGGATAACTTCCTAGCTAGAAATTATTTTAAGGAGGAGGATTAGTAGTCACCTAGCAGTAGCAAAGAAAAAGGTGGAACGAATAGAATATCTGAGAATCCTATTAAAAACCTACCTCAACAACAACCACAAGAACAGTCAAAGGATGAGACTCCTATTGCAGAAATTTTAGGAAGTCTTAAAAGGAAATCTATGAGAAGAAAGAAAGCCAGTAAAAGGAAGAAAGCACATCCAAGAAAACAAAGGAAGATTAATAGAGAAGAAAAGAGTTAAAACTAAGAAACCCTTTTCCAGCATATGTAATAAGAAGCATCAGGCTTATTCAAAAACCATCTCAACAATCTACAGATGTGGTTAATTTGGAGGAAGAAGAGAAAATAGAAACTCTATCATGTATTGTCATCTCATATGTTAATATCCTAGGCCGAAAAACACCAGAAATAGATCCAGTACAACAAGATATCTATGACTACATTGAGTCTCTAGAGAGGAGAGATGCAGAAAAGGAATCTTGTTCTACATTCCATGAAAAATAAATCCAATCTAACAGTCCACAAGAACCTCCACTCATAAAAACTCTGAAACAAGAATTCTTTGAGTTGGAGATATTGAACAGACATCTTAAGAAAGAACATGAGACATTAAAGATGCAGAATGATATACAAAGGATTGGGAATGATTACATTCTTCTACATATGATCAAAAAATGATCCTAGATGACTTTTTTACTCAAAAATGAAAGTCAAAGGATGCTTCTGAAAATAGTCCCATTGCATAGATATTTTCAATCTGAATCTAATGCAATTTGAATGGGCTAAAATGGACTTCAGATGAAGAAGTTATTGAAGAAAGAAGTTTGCCCATTGTCCTTTAAAAAGGAGAAAAATTCTTATAAAAATGGCCTAAAAGGCTCATTGGAGAAATCACATTGGAAGGGTTAAAAGGAGGACTTAGACCAAAGGCAGAAGGACTCCCCTGATAGCGATCTCCAACATATCTCATTGGAGGTAGGCCTTAGTGCGATATCAGGACGCCAGGCGGAGCCTATTGTGATATGCGATGATTAGTGATCGGCACAGTCAAAGGGAAGAACCCCAGGGCCTTTGCGACAATGATATTATGATATGCCAATATAGCGATGGGGCCGATAGCAATACACCGATATTGGCAGTCGATGATCCCCGATATAAAGGGCCATTACAAATGTGATATGCTGGTAGAGATATGCGATGCACCAATATCGGTGATCAGCGATCGGATTGCAATTACCGATTAGGGCACAGACCCAATAAGGTTTTTAAATGCGGCTACATAATATTTGAAATCCGGATTTATGGGATTTCTTTGTATTCCTATGTATTTGGGTTTTGGCATACACAATGCGATTGTGATATTGCAGTAAAGGGATGGACCCAAAAGGGTTTATAAATGCGATTGCATATTATTTGAAGTCAAGATTTTCAAATTTTTAGTGTATTCCCGTGTATTTATGTTTTTTGGCCATTTCTTGGGTTTTAAGCATCCCGCCTGTGCGATTGCGATTTGTAATGATAGGACAGACCTAATAGGTTTATCAATGTGATTGCATGCATTTTGAGTTTCGGTTAAATGATTCATCATGTGTTTTTCCTATGTATCTTTATTATGCTACTATTTTGGGGATGATTGCTGGAGGAGGCCAAATGACCGAGCTTCCTATACCTGCGGGTGTGTTTCAATGGGAAAACAAATTCTTTAATGAATCAATCAGTCTTTCATGATTGTAGAGGCGAAAACCGATGCACGATAAATACACACAGGGAGCTCGATTGACAAGGCTATTGAAGGTTGCTGAGATTCACAGAGGCTGAGAGATAACACAGAGAGCACAATAGAGAAAGGGTTGCTTGGAGGTCAAGTAAACCTAGAAGCTCATGAGAGCTAGAGCTAGAGCCAGAGCCAGAACTAGAGAAGCCAAGAGCCAGCGCTAAGAGCCAGAGCCAAGAGTAGAGGCAGAGCCACTAGAGGTTGGAGGCAGAGCCGCAAAGCCAGAGAGATCAAAGAAGACTTCTACAAGCCATGATGTTATAATGAAGTTGCAGAACAACAAAGAGATGGAAATGATCAAGTTGTTGCTGGTGTCTGAAGTGTGTTGAAGATAGAAGAAGGATTCCAGAGACAATACAGAATTCTAAGGGAGTTAGAGAGGCTAGATTCTCAAGAAGCTCAAAGCACTAACTGAAGGAGTCAAGTCCAGAGAAGCCTATATCTATCTATAGAGTATGGACAACCAGTGGGATAATATGGTATTCTAAACCCATAGGTTTAGTTGTAAACCAATGGAGTTGAGTGTGGAGCTTGTAAAATAAAGATTACCATATTCCCAAAAAGCCTAATCGACTTGGTTAGAGCTCAAGGAGACGTAACCCAAGATATCAGGGTGAACTCCATATTAAGCTTGTTTTCGTATGGTTTGTTTACTTGTTGCATCTTGTTGCTATGTGTATGATGTTTACTTGTTTCTTTTATTTACTATTATCTGAGTTTTATTTCAGCATAAGCAAATGAACTCAATTCCCATAAATAGTTAAGGACAATCAAAAGCATACACCTATTTCAAGTTCTTTTAATTTCGCAAATTGTCAAGCACAAGATAGATGATGGGAACATTTAAGCTTTGGAGTGGGAGAGGTTCTTGTACGCTGAAAAGAAGCCTTTAGTGCCCCATTTCAGATCAGGTGGTATCAGAGCCTAAGGTTGATTAACCCCACCTTCAAAGAAGGTGATATCAAAGCTTAAGTTATACTAGAGCAAGTGGTATCATGATGCAAGTGATATCAAATCAGAATGCTTGATTGACAAAGCAATCTATATGCTTGTTTGAATTGAAAGGTGTTGAAACAATAGCAAGGATTTTACTGTTTGATCCTTTGTAAACTGACTGTTGTTTGAGTATACAGAAGTGAAATCTATTGATAGCTAAGTCCAGGAGAGGACAAGAAGGAAAAAGGGCTGAAGGCATTCTTCTTATCCCAAAGGACCTCAAAGAAATCCTTGAAGCACAAGATGTTTGTTGCAAAAGGTTGCTTGAATAAGTTCTTTGTTAATCTTGTTGAAGTTCTTTTGTTCATTTTGATAATGACAACTTCTACAAGTGAGTCCTCAAATTCTTCTTTCTTCACAAGATTCTTTGATGAAGACATGAAGCAGGACTTGTTCACCATGATGGATATGGTGAGAGAAATGTATGAGGATGGAAGGAAGAGCACCAGACTTAGAGAGTAGTTGAATTCCATGAAGGAAGAGAAGCAGTTTATTTTTGACAAATTGCAATAAATGGAGAGGAAACATCATATTGCAAATATGAACCTAAAAAGGATGCATGAGTTGGAGACATAGCTCTTTGTTGCGAAAGAAGCCTTGGTCAAGTATCAGCTTGAAGAAGAGGAAAACAATCCCTATCTGTCTTCAATTTCCTCTAAGAATGTTTATATTGGTTCTTTTGAAAAACATACCATAGGCATAGGTTCCAAGTTAATGTGCAATATGGGCTATCAAGGAAAAGGCTTAGGCAAACATGCACAAGGTATTTTTGAGCCAATAATGGTTGAGGAAAGGCCTAAGTATTTGGGTATTGGCTATGGACAACCTTATGGAGAAAGTTCCAAAGCTGCCATGAAGGCCATTGAAATAGTTCTAAGAAGGAGTTTCATTGCAGGTCTTCTACCTCAAGAGTGTGAAGATTGTATTCTTGGGGAATGCAATAATGTGAAGCATACTTTGTAGAAAGAAGGTGTATATCAGCATACACTTGAACCAGAGAGTTGTGGAAACTTTGAAGCCATTGGAGAGGTTGATGGTGTTCCAAAGGGAGCTACTTCTTCATTCAACTCACCTCCTCAAGAAGGCAATAAAGGTGAAAGAGAAAGGTATAAATCTGGTTCTAATCATATTCCTTTTGATTATGTTCAACATGGTAAATTTCCATGTAAGTATGGGAAAAGAATTGCATGTTTCTTTCATGGTTTGGATAACCATAATGTTTCTAGATGTTGGAAGAGAATGGCCACATGTAGGAAACTTTTGAAGGAAAGGAAGCAAGAATCCAAAGGTCCATTGGACAAGGCAAACCATGTTGTCAATAGGATGCACATGTGTTGCACTTACTGCCATAAGCAAGGAGACATTGCTGAAAAGTGTTGGACTCTGAATCCAACAATGCTTCCACAAAACTTGAAGAAGGTGGAAAGAGAAAATGGAAAGAATGGAAAGGAAGTTTCCATGATTTATGTGTTTCAGGATGATTCACATGTTGCTGTTGATGTGCAGACAAAGGAAGGACCTTTGAAATGGATTGGTAAGAAATGGTTAGAGTTCTTATCCAATTAAGGTTGCATGTCTTTTTGAAAATGCATTATATCAAGGTTCATATATTTGCATTTCTTTGTTAATGGAATGCAAGTTGCAGGGATTTACCAAGAAGGTGAATGGAAAAAGTTGAGTAGGAGACTCACTTTATTGCTGCAACATTATATTTCATTTCAGCTTTGAAAGTACAATGTGCTTAAGTGAAAGTTGAAAGATGAAATGCATGCACAAGCTTGATATGCATGAACACAGGGATGTTGATGATTTCCTTGTATTTGAACATGTATGTGTGATTAACTTGAAGGGTTGATTACTTTGTTGTAAACATGCATGTCATGCAATATTGACTTGAGAAAAGTTGATTTGGTCTCCAAGATGGAGATAATGATGAAGTATTTCATCTTTGAAAAAGAATTTTAAAGATCTTTTTCTACATGTTTTAAAGGCACGTTTTGTTGGCTTGTTATCGAGTCAATCATTCGTATGCAGATGTAAAGACATGGAGGTGTTCACAAGATGTGAAATCTATTTCTTTTGTTGAAACAGGAGTTTAAGCCATCGAGTTGTTGTCTGTAATCCTGTTGTTGTTAACAGTTGTTGTTGACAGTATGTCAAGCAGGTACAAATGAAAATTTTGTGAAGCAGATGTAACTTCACATTGGTTTGAGCCACCTTGGATCAATGATCAAGGCAGAGAAGTTCAAACTACCTTTTGTGACATTCTTAGTAGGAGTTCTGCATAAAGTCAAGGAGGAAGACATTTCTTCCCAGGAGGACCAGCACATCTAGGAAGGAAAGTGGTCAAAGGCTTTGGTTCAAAGGAACTATGCAAGGAAAATGTATGGAGGCTAAAAAAAGAGGGTGTTGTTACTCTCATCTACTGTTCAGATCAATATATCAGACTTTTGGAGAACAAAAGCTTTTTAGTGGGAAGGAGTGATCAGAAAATGATCTTAGATGAATTTTTTACTCAAAAATGAAAGTCAAAGGATGCTTATGAAAATATTCCCATTGCATAGATCTTTTCAATCTAAATCTAATGCAATTTGAATGGACTAAAATGGACTTTGGATGAAGAAGTTATTAAAGAAATAAGTTTGCCCATTATCCTTTGAAAAGGAGGCAAATTCTTATAAAAATGGCCTAAAAGGCTCATTGAAGAAATCACATCGGAATGGTTAAAAGGAGGACTTAGACCTAAGGTGGAAGGAATCCCCCAATAGTGATCTTCGACATATCGCATCGAAGGTAAGCCTTAGTGTGATATCAGGACCCTAGGTGGAGCCAATTGTGATATGCGATGATCAGCGTCAGCGATCAGTGATCAGAACAGTCAAAGGGAAGACCCCTGGGGCCATTGCGACAACGATATTGTGATATGCCGATATAGTGATGGGGCCAATAGCGATACACCGATATCGGTGATTGGTGATCCCCGATACAAAGGGCGATTACAAATGTGATATGCCGATAGTGATATGCGATGTACCGATATCAATGATCAGCGATCAACGATTGGATCACACAAATATAAATGGGTCGTTGACACAATGTGATTGTGATTAATGATTAGGGCACAGACCCAATAGGTTTTATAAATGTGGCTACATAATATTTGAAATCCAGATTTACGGGATTTCTTTGTATTCTTGTATATTTGGGTTTTTGGCCTATGCCATGCGATTGTGATATTGTGATAAAGGGACGAACCTGAAAGGGTTTATAAATGCGGCTGCATATTATTTGAAGCTCAAATTTTCAGATTTTTAGTGTATTCCCGTGTATTGATGTTTTTTGGCCATTTCTTGGGTTTTAAGCATCCCACCTATGCGATTTTGATTTGTGATGACAGGAGGGACCCGATAGGTTTATCAATGTGATTGCATGCATTTTGAGTTATGGTTAAATGACTCATGATGCATTTTTCCTGTGTATCTCCATTATGCTACTGTTTTGGGGATGATTGCAGGAGGAGGCCAAATGTCCAGGTTTCCTATACCCATCGGTACGTTTCAATGGGAAAAGGGATTCTTTAATGAATCGATCAGTCTTCCATGCTTGCAGAGGTGAAAATTGGTGCATGATAAATACACACAGGGGGCTCAATTGATAGGGCTACTAAAGGTTGCTGAGATTCGTAGAGGCTGAGAGATAACACAGAGAGCACAATTGAGAAAGGGTCGCTTGGAGGTCAAGCGAGCCCAAAAGCTTGTGAGAGCCAGAGCCAGAGCTAGAGCCAGAGAGCCAAGATCCAAATTTGAGAGCCAGAGCCAAGAGCCAGAGCTGAGAGCAGAGGCAGAGCCACCAGAGGTTGGAGGCAGAGCCACAGAGTTAGAGAGCTCAAAGGAGACTTCTAAGAGCCATGATGTTGTAATGAAGTTGTAGAACAACAAAGAGATGGAAATGATCAATCTGTTGTTGGTGTCTAAAGTGTGCTGAAGACAGAAGAAGGATTCCAAAGACTACAAAATTTTGAGGGAGTCAGAGAGGCTAGAAGCTCAAGAATCTTAGAGCACTGACTGAAGGAGTCAAGTCCAGAGAAGCCTAGATCTGTTTGTAGAGTATGGAAAACTAGCGGGATAGGATGGTATTCTAAACCCATACGTTCAGTTGTAAACCAATGGAGTTGAGTTTGGAGCTTGTAAAAGAAAGATTTCCATAATACCAAAGAGCCTAATCAAGTTGATTAGAGCTTAAGGAGACGTAGCCCAAGATATCAGGGTGAAATTCATATTAAGCTTGTTGTCTTATGGTTTGTTTACTTGTTGCATCTTGTTGCTATGTGTAAGATGTTTATTTGTTGCCTTTATTTACTATTATCTGAGTTTTATTTCAGCATAAGCAAATGAACTCAAATCCCATAAAGAGTTAAGGACAATCAAAAGCATACACCTATTTCAAGTTCTTTTAATTCTGAAAATTATCAAGCATAAGATAGATCTTGGGAATATTTAAGCTTTGGAGTGGGAGAGGTTCTTGTAAGCTGACAAGAAGCCTTTAGTGCCCCATTTTAGATCAACATATGGGCTTATGGTATGAAAATAACAAAAATTTAAAGAAAAAGAATGAATTACTAATAAATAAGGTCATGAATCTAAAATGCGAGATTTTGATGAAGAATCCCAGAATGACAATTGCAAGAAAGAAGATAAAAAGGACAAACTAGGATGTTCTTGCCCAAGTTTATGAGAGAGAGCAGTGATAGAGAAAGATTTCCAATTTTGATTTTTTTGCATGAGGACATGCAATGGCCTCCATGTGGGGGAATGTTGAGCCTGATGATTGCTTCATTTTGACACTCTCCTTTACTTATTTTTGCTTTCCTTGACCATCATCATCAACATAGTAGGAATCAAACTACAATTTTTTTGACATGGTAAGGTTTTTAATCATCTTATATTTCATATTTCATAATGTTCCTTATTATTGAGTTAATATTTGTATTCGTTACCGAATTCACATGATTTTGTAACTAATCTATGTTTTTGTAGCCAATTCCATGGTTTACCAGGATCAAAGGTGCGAACTAAGAGGAGAAAGATATGGATAGGTGGAGATTGACCCCCTTAACAATTTCCTCCTAGTCATCTGAACCAAATCATCAAAATAATTTTTTGATTGTGTGGTCAAAGGATAAATTCAAAATGGTTGTTGAACATGTGAGTGAGAGCTCAAAAACCCTACTCTTCACGATTTGCTTTGTCAAATAGAAAATCGTGAGCAACGATATCTCAGTAGTTGTTAAAAGCTTAGTTTAGAATTTTGTTAGCTAAGGTAGGCGTAGAAGCCTCAAACAATTATTGACATAGGCTTTTATTAATGTTGTGCAACAAACATGAACAGAAGGTTGATTTTTATGTATGCAACAATGATGTTTTGAAACTTTGTTTTTTCCTTGTTATTGCAGAAAATACTTTGAAGTTCCAATGCGTAGTTGAATGTTCAATTGAAGTTTTATGAACACCTATTTGTTAAGGGCCCCTACAAATAGTGAAGGTTTTTCATTCACATATCTTTCTAATTTGTTACCGTTATTCATACGTTTTAGAATAGGTTTGCAATCCTCATTTCATTCAAATAGTGATGGAATTATTTCATTAATCGTTCCTTTTTCAAGTTAATGCATAATGATGTTAATGGTAATGTAATTTATTTTCATAGATTTCTTTATGATTGCAGTGTTTCATTTCAGGGTTAATAGATTTCTTTATAGTTTCATTTTAGAGTATTTCATTTTGAAGTATGTGTGATTTCTTTACGGTTTTTCATTTCAAAGCATTCAATTTTAGAGTATGAGTGATTTTGTTAAAGTTTCCTTTCAAACCCTTTTCAAATATGAGTGATTGATAATGATATATGTGTGGTTTTTTCATTTTGAATAAAAGTTAATTTCATTTTGGTTTTTTTTATGCAAAGGATTGCTAGAATGTTAGATGATCAATTCTGCTTTAGAGATTAAATTTGTGTTTCAATAGATAAGTTAAAAGTTTTCTTAGTAATATAGTATGAGTTTACTTTAAAGTTTCATTTTAGAAAGTGTAGAGGATTTTTTATTTCATTAGAAAAGAGAAAGAAGATTTAATGTGTTAAAATCCATTTTCTTTGAAGAGTAAGATAGGAATAAATTGCATCTTTAGAAGTAAATCTCAATAACTCAATCATGTACATTAACAAACTAATTTAATAAAAAGACTTCTAGCATATATAGTGAACTTGCACTTGCCAAGCTCACCAACCCTGGTCAATAATTCATGTAACAATTTAAGACAATTAAATTGACAAACAAATAGATTCCTGGTTCAAAAGTTATGGCCTGTCAATGATCAAGGACTTGAAGTCCTAAGAAGGCTGGAATATTTGAGGTCCAACATATTAGATATCAGAATATCAGCACATCATCACATCTACACATCGACGATTGGAGGTAAGCATATCGGTGCATCGACGATCAGAGGTCAGCATATCGGCTCATCGGTGATTGGAGGCCAACATATCGATGCATTGGTGATCAAAGTTCAACGTATCGGTGCATTAGGAGATCAGAACCCCAGAGATCGATGTATCAATGCACTGGAATGTCATAGGTCGACATTTATACGATATTGGAATATTGGAGAGGAGATTCATTGGAGAAGGCTATATTGGAGGTTGGAGGATATCGAAATCCTGAAGATCAACATATCAAAACATCTGCATATCAGAACTTTTCCAAGTGAGGAACCTTTAAAATATTACGATATAGATAAGTTTCTATAAGTCTTTAAAAGCACCAAGGGATGACAAAAGAGAATTAAAAAAGGATTTTGGTGCAAAACTAAGGTTGACGGGTCCTCTTCTCTCTCCTCTAGTAGAACACATGGCGGTATGTGATTATCTCTGATAAGGACACATAGCAACATCTGATTGGCTATGATAAGGTACATTGGTAGCTGACATCAGCATGATGTGGCAGTATGACAAGACACATGGTAGGAATATTCAACCTTATTAGGTAAGCTAATGGACTAGAACCGGGTGACATGTGTCACCACTATGGAGTCACCACATGGAGTGATGAGGTCATATCAGAAGTCGGCAACTGGAGGATTAGAATATCGAAACTTTATAACAATTGGTTATTTAAAAGTTCCAATGGAGAGAGCTTCTGATATTGGGTAGGCTCTTGGTCATGTAAATCCATAGAGCCAAGCGCACATAGTGATAGCAAAGGAAGATGGCCCTAGCATGAACATTGCATTATTATGGAAGTAATAATGTTAAATGTCTCTAATAAGGCATTACAAAGAGTTAAAGGCGTATGGGTTGGAAACTACAAGATTTAATGAGAAAAGATAGGATTTGGTCTCAGGATTAATGGTGATTGTCAGAGATCGATGGTTCAAGGCAGCAAGGACCACAATCTTCAAGAAAGAGTGTTAGGTCTACCTTGAGGTGAGACAAGCCATATTTGTCCTCTGATGTATGTATTCAGTGAGTTAAATGAAATTATGGGACTCATGAAGTAGTGTTCAAGTCATCTGAGAATTAATTTCTCAGCATGAAACTCCAGGCAATCAGGTGATGAAGGACTACAAGGTAGATCATTATTTCTGCACTATGACAAGAAACTGATAGGAGACGCAATAGTGGCAAGGAAGGCCATGCAAAATTTCATAGAGAGTCCATTCTAAGGTATGTCCAAGACTGTGCGAAACCATGAATAATCATGGAGAGTCTTAGTGACAGGATTTTTGTTCATAGAGAGGATTCTGCCTCGTTTGAGTGTGCGGGTGGACAAAGAATTCATTCTCTGTATGGAAAAACTACCAAGTGCCCATTCTTATGGTTAATGGAGTGGCAGAGACCAAGCCAGATGCAACAACGAAATGAAAGAGCCATGCCAAGATACACTTGCATAGTGTGAACACAAGATAGTGTGGAAACATCAATCGGGAGAGCAACAGAGAAACAAAACCCAGAAGCTTAGATGAGAAATGTGGGGGAAAGTAGCATAGTTGTTAGAGAGATAATTAGAAAAGCTCTGAGTGTATGCATTGTTGTGTAAGGTTGAGTGAGATCGAGTTCTATAGAGAAAGGTTGAGAGTATATATGCAGAGGTAAGAGACCCCAAGAGTTGTGTTGTTGTGTGTAATGCCGAAAGTTTCTTGTGTGCTATGTGAAAGGCCAAAGTCGCCTATGATGTGTAAGAAAAGGTTGAAAGTTCTTGTGCTGTGAGAAAGGTTGAAGGTGCCTATGTAGAGAAAGAAGGCCAAGAGCTAAACCTATGTTGTGGAAAGAAATAGGTCGAGAGTTGAGTCCATGTCGATGAATAGCAGAAAGAAAAGAGCTACATGGAAGGTGATGAGTGACTATTGTTGATCAGATCAGTGGGCTACTGCAAAGTGAGTAGTGTGAGCATAGAACAAAGTTTTTATCAGGCAGAGTGGCTACAAAATTACAGAGAAAATATAGTTCCTAATTGGGTGTGGGTTGGTGCCTGCATACAGGAAGTTGGTGCTTCCATCTCTAGTGGGTGCTTGAGAAGTCTTGGGGGTTGGTTCCTCCTACAAGTTGGCTTGAAAAAAGACAAGGAGTTGCAAGTTGGTGCTTGTAAAAATTCTGCAAGATGGGTGCCTCACATGATCAGCTCAATAGGTGTCTACAAAAATAGGGAGTCATTTCTTCATGTTAGTTGGTGCTAGAAAACAATCAAAGGGAGTTGGTCCTTCCTGTGAGTGGGTGCTCACAAAACATATTGATGTAATAGAGTAGGTGCTCTTATGTACATCAATGGCAACAACAAGCTTTGGTGGTTTTTTCCTGAAAGTGTTTCCACATAAAACCTTTTGTCTCATGTGTATGATGCTCATGGTGTGTATTCTTGTATGTTGAGTTAATGTGTTTTCCATATTACACATTGATGTTGATTATATGGATGGGTGCCAAGCTTGAATACAAAAACTAAATAGGCTTAAAAATTTAAAATTACCCTTAATACTGATTCACCCCCCTCTCAGTATTATCATTGTTTCCAATATGGTTAACATCAATGCCAACATGAGCTAGTTGTCATCATGAACCAATTCCAACATCAACTAGTTGGATCCATGCACACCATAATGGAAACACATAATTGATGACACCAATTCAAGTGAGATAATACTAGATTTCTATCATTGTATGCTTGGTTTATTTATCTTAATATATGGTAATTAAGGTAAAAATATGTCGCATTTGTGAGATCTAGCACAATTATTACTGTGATTTATTATTTACAAAAAAAAAAAACATTCTTGGTTTCACTGACCTTGGTTGGCATTATAAATAGCCTCTTAAACCACTCATCCCTTTCGATGCTTTTTCCTTTCTACATCCATAGGACAAGAACTATTCACAACTTAGAACTATGCCATCGCCATACTAGATCTTAGCTTTGGACAGTTGCACTTACCTTCACTTGAAGAAATAGAGGAAATAAGCTTACTTTAGAACGAACATAGATAAAATTCTTGTTATCTAGCATAAGTAATATCTCTCTAAATGGGAAAGAAATAAAGATGACTTATCTTGGTGGGCCTATGGACATTACTCGCACCAATTTTGATTTGAAATTGATTGGAGGTGAGGCTTAGAGAGCCTCACCCCTCAGCTGGATCTTCCAAAAACTTGACTTAGAAATAAATGAATCACACACAATACAAAAGATAAGATAATAGACTCTAACTTTCACTTGTATCATCACAAGGTTTGATATCCTTTTTAAATAGATTAAAAATACATATTTATAACTTGTCTCATTTGTTGTGAGTTGCCAAATAGGAAAAATATAAATACATTATTTAGATATTTCCTTTCTTGATATAAGTTTCCTTTTTCTTCAAATTACTTCAACCATTTTCTCAATAAAGATATTTGACCATTTTAATTATATTTTCCCTCTCCAAACAATATAATAAAGTATTCCTAACTGTTAGATCTTGATTTGGAAAATAATATTTAATTATTTTCCAATTTCTAATTTAGCCCAATACTTTGTTATTAATAAGAGGATTTTCCATTCATTCTTCACCATGAGCACTATCATCGTCACCATTATCATCTCATGCCATTTGAACTCCCACTTGAGTTATATCTTACTTTGGGTTTTCTACATTTTGAGAGAGAGAAACAGATCGATGAAGCATAAGGACATCAAAGGACCCATCCCATGGATGGGGATTTGCAGATTGTTGTTGTAAATCTCATTCACCAGGTGTTTTATAATAAAATATTATTCATTTAAAGTCTTATTCTATCGGGTTATTTCATCAATTATTTCTTCTTGTTATATGTTTCAAATTTCATATGATATTTTTGCTGCAGGGTTTTCTTCTTTTGTCATTGCAAATATGAAGCGTAAAAAACCACATCTTATTGTTAGGGTCACTTGTCACCAGTGGCTTAACTGAAGTATTTTCAGTACACCTTTCTGAAATATTTACACTAACAGCAGAAACACCTCTTCAGCTGCCCACTTTCAAGATTTGACAAGAAAAGTGAAATGACTTTCTACCCCCTTAATTGTTACACTATCCATTGTAATGGTCACTATTCTAGTAGTTTCAATAGTAGCAATTGTTATCATATCACCTTTTACATTAGTCTTAGTATTTTCAATAGTAATGGGTGTTACAACATCAACTGCTACATCATTTTCAACATATCTAAAATTAGCATGTCGTTATGTCATTTGTTCTTACAACATCTATTGTTACAACATTTGATGTTACAAGATTTCCTTCTCAATCCATTATTACCTATGTGTGTGCCTCCCAATTTATTTTCTTGATCCCCAAATACTGTTGTAGTGTTGGGTGGTAGAAACACCTCTTTGACTGCCCACTTTCAAGATTTGACAAGCAAGATAGAATGGCTTACTATTACAACATCTATTATGGCATTAGTTGTTATGGCATATGCCGCTACAACATATGATATTACACCATCTAATGCTACAACATCCGATGTTACAACATCTGGTGCTACAACATCTGATGTTACAACATCTACTTCTTAATTAGTTATTACCTATGTATGTGCTTCTCAATTTTTTTCTTGATCCCCCAAGTGCTCATGTAGTGTTGGGTGGTAGAAGCACCTCTTTAGCTATCCACTTTCAAGCTTTCACAAGCAAGATGAAATGGATTTCTACCCCCTCAATTGTTACAATTTTTTTTTTTTTTTTTACATTTGTTGTTATAGTATCCACTCTAATGGTCATTGTTTCAATAGTTTCAATAGTATCAGTTGTTATAGCAATAGATTTTACAGAAGTTTCAACATTTTCAACAATAATGGGTGTTACAACATTTTCAGCATATTTAACATTGACATGTGGTTATGGCATATGTTGTTACAACATGAACCGTTACAACATTTGTTGTCATAGTAGTTGCTTCTCAATCCATTTTTACATATGTTTGTGCTTCTCAATTTTTTTTATCGATACCCTAAGTGATGATGTAGTGTGTGGTGGCAGAAACACCTCTTTTTCTACCCACTTTCAAACTCAAACAAGCAAGATAAAATGGCTCGTTGTTACAACATCTGTTGTTATAACATCCACTATTACAACATATTAGTTGCAACTTATTTGAAATTTTATTATCATAGGTGCACTTTGATATGATGTGATATTATTATTGTTTCATTTCAAATGTTGTAATATTAAATATATGACAAAGAAATTAATTATTCCATGAAATACATAATAAATTTTCATTTAAATGTTTTTCTTTGCAGAACAAGGATCTTCCAAAAGATCTGAATGGTCCTCACCACATACTTCCAGATCACATTGGATTTGATGCTGAGATGGAAGATGATGCTCATGATGACATAGATACAAATGGAAACAAGGTTGATTTCGATACAGAGATGATCTTAATGGTGATTATGATCATGACGTAGTTGTTGGTAGCATCTAGTGACATTTATGATCATACAAACTACATCATGGATCGTTTTTGATATATTGCTATGATGTTGATTTTCATGGTTACTATCATATGTATTATTTTCATGACCTCCTATACCATATTATTGAGTTTTAAATTTTTGACATATATCATTTGGACATGACGTATCATATTGACTTGTATCCCTTTTTCTTACATAATTCATGATTTTTATTTATATCATTTGTACATGATGTATCATTTTGACTTATGTCGACTGTTGAACATGCACCATTTTTACATGTTATTTTTTAAAAAGGAATGGGTATATTTCTATTAATCAAACTAGAATATGGCTAGTTTCATTACATTTTAAAACAATAAAATTTCCAGAGTCCTCCAAAAATTCTCTGACCAGTATCTTTGGGTATGCAATAATGTTTTTTTCCAGATTTACTACATCATTATTCTTGTAATATCTCAAAAATTACCCATTAATACATACATAACTATATAACATAATCTACCTAGATATTACTATGAAAGTAACTACCTATCTCCATCCATATTGTTCTAGCCCAGTTCCTCCATAGCAACCTTATCCGCTTCCTGCTGCTCGAATGGTTCTGCTGCACCAAAATTTCAAATTTATCCATAATAAAATGGATTCTTTATAGAGTTGGTCTTGTATTTGGGTCTTTGCAATGATTCAATTTGATACATTTTTGAATTTTAATGAGAGAGTCTCCAAAGACATATATGATGATGATTTTTTTAGTATTAGATTGTCAATTTCTATATGTTGAAAGTCGTTGATGATTTGGGTGCATATTTATTACATACAATGGTTTTGATTTACTACTCATGATGAATTTTGTCAAATTCACTGAAATTATATATATTTGATTCAATTATTTTAATTATAGATGATGACCATGTTACAATAATTATCTTGCTATTTTATATATATTGGATGTTGTAGAGTCTATTTTGATGGAGATTTAATAACTCTAATGATGTTGTTAATTTGTATGGATTTTTGTTTCCCTAGAAATTATTTATAAATGTTATCCTATAAAATATTTCAAATGAATTCATATGATGTATAATCATTTAAATTATTTAAGAGACATGATATATGTAACTTATTAAATTGAAATAAAACATATTAATTTTATTGTATGCAAAACAATAATCATTTTTTGGAAGCAAACAAAAAAACAACAATGGAAGAAAAATTAGAACTTGCCACAATTGAAGAAAAATGAGAAGCAAAACTAGAAGCCAAATTAGAAACAAAATTGGATGCATATCCTCGTGCTAAAAGTTGTCACTAAACCTCACTCAATCTGGTGCTAAACTTGGTTTTAAACGTAGCACTAAACTTGGTATTATTTCTTATGGTTGGAAGCAAAATTGGAAGCCACACTACAAGAAAAATTAGAATCCACTCTAGAAGAAAAATTGGATGCCACACTAGAATAAAAATTGGAAGCCACACTGGAAGAAAAATAAGAAGGCAGACTAAAAGAAAAATTGGAATCCACACTAGAAGCAAAATTGGAAGCCACACTAGAAGTAAAATGTAAAGCAAAATGTAGGACATGGTAGCAGGAGACTGTGCCAAGTCATCTACTATGTTATAGGTATGGGAGGATTTAGTAGAAGAAGCATTTTGACGTAATGGAACTTTGGGGATCTTGTGGGGGGGGACCTCGAATTTAGATGGAGGGATTTGTAAGGTGTCATTTGATGATGACAGAGGCTCAATGGATACTTTGGGTGGGAATCAGATGTTGATTTTGTAGGGGAATTTTTGTATTGGCGCGACTGAGTTTGGAGGTTGACTTGTTGGGTGTTGGGTTCATTAGAATTCATCATAAGAATATGGTAATTGTTCAGGCCATATTGTGAAGGTTGAGGAACTACATTACCTTGTGTGGGCTGGGCAACTATATATCCCTGATGGGGAAAAAGGTTGGTAAGCACAACTAGTTGTGATGAAGCAGGATGGTGAGGAGGTGTAGCAATTGGTCGAGATCCTCTAGAAGTAGTTACTTGAGCTTCCCATGCTTGGCACATCTAAGGTAATAGGGGGAATTCATGAGTATAATTTCCATATACTTTGCAACAAGAACAAGGTTTATTCATACGACGAGCCTTATTTTGCTTGGGTTGTCTACCCTATTGTTGGGTTGCGAGAGTAGGATGGTCACCCTAAGGGGAATTAGGTGGTGGACCCTAGTTTCCTTGGTTACCTTGATCTGGTTGGTTCTGGTTACCCTTCCCCTTATTCTTTCACTTGGGGTTGGCAGGATTGGATGCACTCTGGTGAGCATACACTTGACCTCCAGGAGGTGGTTTCTATTGTGGTAGATGTGGAGGCGGCATAGGATGTTGCGGTGTTGGTGATAAAGGGGGTGGAGAGTTATTCGGTGCATAAGGATAGAAAATATTAGAAGCAACATTGTGATAACTAGATGAAGTGAAATTTGGCCCTGGAATTGGCAAATGTGAATGGTTATATGCACATGACATGCTTGAACCTTGGTAAAGATTGCCATGAGAAGGAGTAGGAGGGGGATAAGTGTAAGTCGAATTGGTCCCCCATTAGGGTCTACCATAACTCATGTGAGGTTGAGGATATGGTCGAGGTGGAGGGTGTAAGATAGATCCAATGATATCCTCAGCAAAATGAGATGCCCCTGGCACATTAGTAGCATGAGGTTGAGGCTGATCGGGAATAATAGTATAAATATATCCTGAATGTGCATGGATCATGTCATATTTTTAAAGCTACTTGGATCACTTCTTCCCCATACTTGGGGAAGTGGGAGGTGACATATTTACCAATGGGGGCCAAAATAAATCTAAGGAAACAATCCATATAGACATGATCTTCAAATTCAGGAGCTTTACATATGCTCATCCTTCTATGCCATTATTTAACATGATCAAATAGGTGGGTGGTAGAAGTTTGATGGAAAGAGGACAAGAGTTTGGTACGAGTGTCATATCGGAGGGGTAACTAGAAGTATGACAAAAAATATTTGGCTAGAGTCGTGAAAGTGGAATGGGAGGCATGCAGTTGGTCCACATACCACTTGGCAATAACTCTAGTAAGTCTTTTGGAACAAACAAAGATGAATGGAGTCTTCAATGATGGAATTAGATGAAAAACACATATGAAATGAGCGAACATGATTTATTGGATATTCTCTAATATTATCTTCAAACTTGGGGATTTTATAATGGATCTTGGTAGGCATAGAGGGTCAAATGGGGTTATGGAGAAGAGTTTTGTTGATGAGCTAGCTAAAATCAAGGAGGCTCAAACCAGCCAAAAAAGGAAGCAATGGGAGAGGATTGACCATATCGATATAGGTTCCACTTGTGGGGTTACCTTGGTTGCCACCCTGGTTAGCACCTTGGTTTCTTGCACCCACATTGGTTCCTGACATGGTGGTGGTACATGGTTAGGAAGACATGAAATCAAAGGAAGAACTAGAAGAATTAGCAGACCCAGAGTCAAAATCATGACTCAATGGAGGACTAGGAGGATGAAATCTAACTCAATGGGAAGGAGTAAGATGTCCTAAAGGAAACTGGGGATGAAGGCCATGAAGTGTCCATAACAAACGCTTAGGGGGCATAATGATGTTAAGATAAATATGATTCAATATACCAAAATGGGATGATAGGATAAAAATAGCAAAAAACAACAAGTAGACACCTAGTGCAGTGGTGCCAAGTGTAAAATAACTCTATTAAGATGTTACTCTAATTTGATAAAACACATCCTATCAAAGAAAAATTACCTCTAAACTATAGGTGATATAAGTCCTCAAACAAGTCCTAAATCTATTGTTTCAAATGGCCTTCCAAAATACTTCTTACTTGAAACAATATGATCCCTACAAATAGAGTTGTCGAGACAAAGGTGGGGTAGAGAACTAATTGTTGCCCATAGCCATCCCTATAGGTTGTTTTCCTATGATTGGTCCCTACGGTTACCTTCATCCCACCTAGGTGGTCAAGTCTTGAGCTTCTTGGTGATCAACTAGTGCATGAGATTCCCTACCATGGGTTGGGTAGCCCATACGAGAACTGCTCGCATGATGACCTAGCATAACCCCCTTTTAATCGAGTTTCTAACGCACTCTGACTTTGGACAGTGTGATGGTGAAGGATTTTATGCTCCCTAATATGTCAAATTCTATCTCAATGTCATTGATCAATGGGTTTTCTTGGAATCCTATCCCACCAATCCTACACCTAACTACGTAGATGATTTGGAGCTAGTACCAAAATGGTTTAATCTATGTTTGTTGAATTATTAAGGTGTAGTGTTTGAAGTCTTGTATAGGCGGTGTTAACCAATCTAAATTTTTATTAGTGTGTGTGTGTGTGTGTGTGTGAAAATTATGTGTCAAATGGATGAGGTAATTGAGAATTTTTTATGATGCCATGTGCTGTTAAAAATAAAGTGCTAAAAAATGTAAATAATGTTGAAAATGGACTATAAAATGAATAACAAATCCAAGCACACAAACCCCTACCCAACAAGGCTTTCAAGCATATAAAACAAGGAGGCAAACAAGCTACTCAAAGAAACACTAATGGTAAAAATATCTAATTTCTAAGGGACTAGGATCTAAAGGCACTAATATATTGTAAATGGTGTAGGCAAACAACAAAAATCAAAGGTGAAAATTCATGCAAAGGATAGGAAAGAAGCTCCAAAAACATAGGGCACTCAAGGGGATCCTAAAGGGGAAGTCAACACCAAACTATAAATGGATTAAAAGGGTAAATAAACCTATCCAATAGGGATGTAAAATAGTGGACAAAACCCTATAAATCAGTGGCTGAATGATTCGAGTAATTTTTGTTGGCACTTACTTAAATAAAAATACTCATTACAAGACCTTTTACTGACATGATTTTGCATGCGAACATGAGTGACACATCCTTTAAATAATAATTTACCATCAAATGAACATTATTCAAAGGATACAAACATCAAATAAACAAACAACACAAACAACTATGAATAATCATAACATTGATATGATAACGAAGTTCACCCTAGGGGGGAAGGGGTTACATCTCTAGATTCATTTGGAACTACGGATCGTTTTTTTAATTCTGAGGCATTATCCTTCTTACAATGGGTTGAAATATCTCACACCATATGTTGATCATGCTCCTTAAAGATTTTCCTTCTCACAAAAGGGCCAAAGGCACTCAAATAAAAGACATTTCCTCAACATTAAAAGGGCTACATTTTCTCTCAACGAAAGGCTTCAAGCTCTTATAAAGCTCCTCCAAAAGCTCCCACAAAAATTTTCCAAAATGTTATCCCCCCAAAAAAACTCACATAAGGAATTTATATAGTTTTTCCCCCAAAAAAATGGATAAATCCCTACATCCACAATAGTAGGATCTTAAGACATTTTAAGCAAAAACAAGATCCATGATTCTAGGATCAAAAAATTACTCAAGGAAAAAAAAAGTATTAAAATCCAAACTTCAAGGATTTCAACCGTGCCAAGAGCCCTCAACCTCTCATTGAGAAATAGAAAATTAGTTTTGAGGTAAATTCTCACATCAAACTAATTTCGCAAATGGAAAATAAGTGAATATTTTGTGATTCATTTTCCACCCACTTACAACATTATCCACTTTACAATTTTAAATGAAATAAAAAGCATAACATTATTAATCTCATTTATTCTCTTATTCCAAGCTTTGTCACCTATCATCAAATTTCTTCATGGTGCACATAGTAAACTTTTGCACTTGTGGAGATCCTCCTAGATCAAACCTCTCCATAGAGAAACTTTTGGTTCTCCAAAAGTATCAATCTGAACATGTATACCTTTGTACACTTCTTTCAATTTGTAGCAATCTCACCTATGTTACGATATCAAACCATAATTTAAAGTTGCAACCCCCCTTTGAAGTCGAAGACTCTTCAACACTATTCAAATCCAAATCTAGTTTTCCAACATTAGTAGAATAACCATTCAACAACTTCAATTCCATGTAACCTATTAGGCTTGTATTGGATTCTTTCACTATCTAATTTTTGCACTTTAACAACCTGCTTGCTTTGAAACTTAGATGGAATATTTTTTGAACTTCCTACAGCAACATCGACATCTCTAGCACTAGCTAAAGTTTCTTTCAGTGTCCAACTTTGATAGTTAGGAAGATCTTTCCACTAAGCATTGTACGTAAACAACATCAATTCACCTGATGTAGCAGTTGAGCATCCCTGCTTCTGCATAAGGTGTTGAAGTATTGACGAAATCATTTTACGAGCTTTCAAAGTGAGCTCCAAGCTTTTGTATTTCTTCAACATGTCTCATGCGCCCTCCAAAAATGATTTCTTCGACAACACTTTGGCCATTTCACATTGTCAATAATGTCATCAACTGAGGCTACAAATTAGTAGGAAATCCAGTGTATGGAATTTTTTTCATATCCACGCCTCTCAGGTCTATTGGGTGAGCTCCAATATTACAGCCTCTGGGAAGAGCTACATAGGCTTCACCATACTGAGCTAGCAGAGGACTGATTAAAAATACCTAACCCTCAGCTTCTTGATTGCCTCTAAGCATGGCTCTGTGCATATTACACCATCTGGATGCACTTCCACTTTTGAACCTAATATGTGCACCTCTACTTCAATAGAATGAAGGACTTGCATCATCATTTTAGTATCATGGAGATCTAGAATCATGCTAAATTTAGAAACACCACTTGAGCACAAAGATCAACTTCTGCATTAGTGGAAGCATCAAGAGGCTCAATGTTGTGGAGAATGAATTATATTTTATCATAATGCACGGGGGATGGAATTTACACTTCCTCGATGAGATCAAATGGCCCCAACTCCCGAGCATATACAATTCACATTGAACTGTCATGGATGTTGTTAACCTTTGATGACCACATATCCCGATGAGCGGTCACATGTTGTGACAATTATGGGGAACCAAAACTCACAATCCAATAAAAATAAACTTCAACATCACTCCAACCATCAAGAAAGCGATCTATTCTTAAAAGGGATTGAATCTCCATAATCGTGGTGGGTCTAATTTTTTGGAGGTTTTGTGTAAATTCCCCTTATTTTAGCATCTCCCCACATTATTTGGGATTAAATATGACTTTCTTGGATTGAGCCACCATAAGGATGACCACCATATGATCCTATAAAATCAAATGGAATTTTAATAATTTTCATTGTCATGTTGGATATGACAATGTTCTTCACAAAACCACCTCTGCATGGAGTTGGTTTTAGCTAGATACCCAAACTTGAGTTGTAAACATGTAAGTTTCACATAGGCACATCTGTGATGCCACCAACTTCAATTGTTGAAGAATTCCGTGACTGCGAATGTGGTTTCCATCCATGGCACAAATCACAACATCAACTTTCTTCAATGTAGCCACAAGGCTCTCATGATTATCAAATGACGCCTGTAAAATATGTGCTCCAACGTTTTTTTGAAAGAATTGAGCATTTGGAGTTTTTCCATATCAATGTCAATGACCTCAGGGAAAACAAGAATGTAATTGGGATGACCAAGGTCCAGACTCACACTTATGATCCTTCTACCTAGGTATCTACTCCCTTCTACGATCATAATCATGACCTTCTCCTCTACCATCAATGACAACAATAGCACCCAAAGCTCTTGAATCCAGGACTAAAGCCTTCATAGTCCTTTAGAGTGCTTGGATCAACCATGGTATTTATTGTATAAGTTGTTGTATCATCTTCATCAACCCAAATGAATTTGGTATTCCGATCTCCATAGATGTAGACTCGATCTGCATGGGGCATTATGTGACCAAGTTCTAGAAACCCTCCTGTGAAAGATACTGCAAAGAAATTTGCAGATACATATGTATACGGGATCCCTGCTGCTTCAATGGCATTCCTGACCTTTATTTTTTCAATAAAAGTGACATTTCACGGTTCCATTTCATGTTCCATTCTATCTAAATCTATGCTAAATTTAGATGGCACACACATCTTGATGTTGGGAGCTTACTAGGTAGTTAATTGTCATTGAAAATATGAATCAGAGGTGACAAGCTTAATGTCCTTTTCCTGTCTACCATATCTGATCTAGAAAAGCATTAGTTGCAATTTATTTATTTTGTTAATTCTATATATAAATAAATACAAAAAAATTAAAAACGATTTTCAAAGGCATGAGAGGGAAACTCAACTTTAAAGATATCCCATCCATTTCTTATCAAACCACTTGAATGGATTCTCCTTAGACTGCTTTATAGATCTAGAAACATTGATCACATGTTCCTTCATAGCTATTGTGACTTCCTTATTTATTTCATCTTGTGTTGAGCTTCTTTTTTTCTTTGTAGATACTTGCATGGTTCCCATGCTTTGGTTAGGATGAAGGTGCGAATGAAATTTCCAACACTTACCAATCCAGTGACCACTGATTTGAAAATGAGTGCAAACATTCTTTATGCTACTCTCTTTCTTATGACAAGGAGAATTATCCCTTTCATTTGTTGATCAAATATGTCTGTCCAAAGAAAATATTTTCCAACATATTGCAGTGCAAGGGTTGTTTAACCCACAAAATGTACAATGTTTCTTACACGATAAATTCTTCCTTGCATTTTTAGTTTACTTGTAATTGAAAGGAACCCTAGCATACATTTGTGGCTCATACCTCGTAGACCCTTCCTTGTTGTAATACCAAGAATAATAATTGGACTTCACTCCCTTCTTATATGGTTTTCTCAATGGATTTTAAGCTTTTGCCGCCTTTGATCTCATTGGTGATTCCTGGTCATCGACTTTGGCCAACTCTCCTTTGTTGGTGGAACACTCTCCCATTTATTCCTCCACAGCCTGCTCCAACATAAGCCTCAACTTTCTCTTTTATTCTTTTGCATTTTGGAGAAGTCTTCGAAGCTCTACATTCTTGGCTTGAATGCAATGGTTGATCTCCTCCAACTCTTCAATTCTTGCTCGCTTCAATTATTTACCCATGATGATATTCACAATCCTGGCAAAATAGTTAGACTGCTCTGATACCACTCGATCTGAGTAATTTTTATTGACACTTAAAAAAAAATACTCATTAGTACAAACCTTTTGATGACATGATTTTTCATGTGAACATGAGCGACAAATTCTTTAAATAATGATTTAACATCACATCAACATTATTCAAAGAATCCAAACATCAAAGAAACAAGCAACACAAACAACTATGAATAATAATAACACCAATATGATAAGAGAGTTCACCCTAGGGGGTAAGGGGCTATGTCTCTAGATTCGTTTGCAACTATGAATCACTTTATTAATTCTAAGGCATTCTCCTTCTTATAATGGGTTGAAACATCTCACACCATATTAGGATCATGCTCCTTAAAGAGCCGCCTTCTCACAAAAGGGCCAAACGCACTCACATAAAATACATTTCCTCAATACTAGAAGGGTTACATTTTCGCTCAAAGCAAGGCTTTAATCTCTTACAAATATCCTCCAAAAGCTCGCACAAAATTCTTCCAAAAGCTCCCCCCCCCGCCAACCAAAAAAAAAAAAAATCTCACATAAGGAATTTATATAGTTTTTATCCGACAAAAAGACATAACTCCTAGATCCACAATAGTAGGATCTTAAAACATTTTAAGGAAAAACAAGATCCATGATTCTAGGATCTAAAATTTACTCAAGGCAAAAAATATATATATTTAAAATCCAATATTCAAGGATCTCAACCATGTCAAGAGACCTTAACATCTCATTGAGAAATATTAAATTAGTTGTGAGGTCAATACTCACATAAAACTAATTTCTCAAATGGAAAATAATTGAATTTTTTTGTGATTCATTTTCCACTCACTTACAACATTATCCACTTTACAATTTTAAATGAAATAAGGCATAAAATTATTAATCCCATTTATTCTCTTATTCCAAGCTTTTTCACCTATCATAAAATTTATTCATGGTGCGCAAAATAAACTTCTTCATGTGTGGAGATCCTCCTGGATCACTGAAAGCATTGTACACTAGACTCCTCAACTCAGCAAATCTCTTCTTAAATGATGGAGGGGTATTATAAAAATTAGGGGGATTTTTTCTTCCTCAATGAGAAATTACTAAGAGAATATAGGTATATGTAGGAATTTACAGGTTAAGTTCTTCAGACGAAACACCAAAGGGCACCACTCACAAATAGATCACAGATCAATACACCAGTATCCTTGACGTGGTTAAAACCCTCAAAGAGGGAAATAATTCACGGCCTGAGCCGATGTGGCCACTTCAGGCAATTTATTAATAAAAGAAATAAAAGTTACATAAGTTTCTCTGATGAATGGTCACCCTACAAATGACCCTCCATGCTCTTTAAATAGAGATCATCGACCAATCGAGTGTTAAGCCACGGATCAAATGTCACTAATACTGAGGAGAGAATGAACCGTCAGATCACTTCATGTCTAGAATATATCATGACCATTGTATTATAAGTTACAAATGTACATAGTAAAGAAACACACTTTATCTAACTCTACACTATACCAAGTTATACTTAACTATTTCCTATGTGTCGGAATATCCTAACATCCCCCCTTAAGAACAACTTGGGATAGGGTTGGAGGGTGTATAAATATGACACTGCAACCCCAATCATAAATGTCCATAAACTGAGGGCTCCTAAGTCCCTAAAAGTGTTGCTTCACTACCTAAACGAACAAGGTCAGCTGATTACATCATCTCCCAGAAGTTCTCCACAGAAAACTACTCAGAACTGGTCAAAACTAGACCATACCAGAATGTCCAGTGCAGAGGGTGCGATGCATACTACCTTCCCAGTGTAAAAGGTGTGATTCATACTGGATGACCCCTCTGTAGGGTGCGATGGGCGAGAATGGACAAATGGAAGAGACAGTTTGCCAGGTGGAGGATCATAGAATCTTCCAGAAACTTCCCCTTTGACACTTGCCTCTCTGATTTTGCCCAGGGATGAGTAAGAGATCATCAATCTCCAAGTGGAATCAAGAACTATCAGAGAGAGGACACTAGTCAAAATCCTAGAAGCTGACTCACCCCCCTACAATCATCTATATATGGATCCCTCATCACAGAGATCCAGAGGCTGGAATCTTGTATCTTGTAGAGAAGTGTTGTTGGTTTTCTGGTGTAACATCATAGTGTTGGGTGATCTAAGCCTTACTTGAGGTGAAGAAGGGATTTCTTGTTGGAGGATGATGCTAGATCAGAACAATTGGTTGTAATCCTCTTCCTATTCTTGATATTAATAAAGTTATTCAAGTTTTCCTCCACATTCTTGAATGTTTGATTATATATGCATTTGTGTGGTCAATACATATCTGGTCCTGTGTTGTTTATGACTATAGATCTTTGTTCTTCGATATTATTATGCTGCTTTGATTCCATAAGTGCTCTCTGAAGCTATGTAGACAAAGAAGGAGTGGCAAAGATCTATCGAGAAGGAGAGGAACCAGGCAAGGAACCAAGTGCAAGACAAAGGTTGGTATCCTTTGTTCCCCTCTTGTCTATTTTTCATAAAGGAAATTGAAAGTAGTTTTAACTTGTTTGTTTCTAAGATAGCTACCAGTCTTAGTGGGAATAGCAGATCTAAGTGGACACTATTCCCGGTAACAAAATGGCGACTCCACTGGGAAGCGAATAGATTATTTGCTGGTCTATTTTTGTTTGTTTTATAAACTTACAGGCGGAGCCTAAAGTCAAGCCAACTAGCCTTCGAACTGCATTTGCTATGCAAGTGCAAAGTAGATCAATGTTGCTTTAGTCTATCTCTGGGTTTTGTTTATAAATTGAACAATTTATTTGAAAATACTCTAATTTCCCTAGTGGTGTCTCTAGTAACCTACTTAGATCAACCCCTATGATTTATATTTACTGAACATCACTTACTCGATCTAAATCCCTAAACTGAACTGCAAATTGTGATTAAAGACTGGATAAAAGTCTCGCACTGCTACCATCGCACCCTCTCTTCAAGGTAGTGTGTATGCAACGCACTTCCCGTGTGCAGTAGGTGAGATGCATACTGGATTCCCTGTGTGACAGGTGCGATGGTCAGAGAAGGTTGATTTTACCTTCAGACTTTGGTTTTTCTTCACTCTTTTTAGATCTATTCAGGAGTTTTGTTGTCTGTTGTCAATATATCTCTATGGAAACCCTCTTCTCTTCCATCATTCTGCCTCCATTGTGCAAAGAACTGTAAGTGTTTTTATGTATTGTGTGTCATTTTCAGTTCTCTTTTACAAAGAAGTAGCGTAATCAGACTGTCGTTTCTTGATCTGAAAGTGTCTTAAGTGTCGTTTTCAGTCATAGAAGAGAATCCCATTGTTCTTGATAGTCGATTGTACTATTACTCTTCTATGTGATTTGAATTATTAGTTTCTCAAGTGTTGAAAATATATTTCATTTCGAAATCGCAAAGTGTCGTCCTTATATCCTCTTCATTTTGAAAAGAAATTTGTTAGTATTGTCGCTTTGGAAAATAATTCAGATTTGCACTTAGTATTCTTCTTGTCATTCATACATTAAGAAGGTTGAAAAACAAATACATGCATGTGCATTTGCATTTAGACTGCTTGGTTTGATTTAGGACAGTGCATTTAGTGTGTGCTCTATGCTCTTTGTTGAAAGACCCTCAGTTCTCTATCCTTAGTAGCTAGGATTTTCATTGCCAAAAGAAGATTAAATAGTTGTTTATCATCTTAGACTGCATTTTAGGAATTTTATACACATCATGTAGTGAACCTGAAAGGAAAATTTTTAAACAAGATCAACTATAAAAAAAATTTAATGAGTCTAAAAATGCTTTGGAACCTAACGCGCAACATCTAGAAGTCTAGGCTAGAGACGTATTCTGGCGTCGTAAAACCTGGTAATTGTTGTTTTCATTGTTGGTTGGGTGATTCCTCCACTTTGAGACAACAAGTGCCAGTATAGACTTGTGCTCCCACGTACCTTCGAGTATATATTGGGAGACCACAATAGGCTATATCCTTTATCCGTAGGAAGCCATGTCTACTGCCCTATCAATCGCAATGCACTAAACACAGTATTCGGGAAGATTGACTGCCATACTATAAAAAGTATTCTGCAATTTTTTGATTGGTTTAGTAATCCCTCTGCATAGATTTCCATAGAATTCTCTTTTGTTCCTTTTTAGACTCCTTAAAGGAAAAGGTCCATCTGAGCACTTGTCACTTCAGGCTCATTAAAAATCAAAGGCGACTAGACTCATCTTTTGTGTTTTCTCGACTCTTAAAAATTGAAAAAACAAGTTGTGTCAAAGCATCTAAAATTTATTTTAATCGGAATAACATCACAAGTTCCCTTGTTGGTCTTTAGGTTGAGGAAAATGGAGTCTACCAACCAAGGATTCCCCCTTGGAGGAAATCCTAGTCCTTTCTCCTCTTGGGGAGATGTTGGTGCACCCCATATGGCCACATTGTCACTTCTAGGGTTGACGATTGGCTTGACCGTGTGGCTCTTCTCTACCTCTGTCGTTCAGAACACCATAATTCCTAAACAGTCGAGTCAACAACTAGATGATACTAGAGTTACCCCCTGACCTTCTACTTCGTATGTTTCTCCCTCTCCTCCTTCCTCTTCACTTGATGAAGCTGGTAAAGCTAAGGATCAAGTAATTGAGAAGAAGAAGAAGTAGAAAGAGAAAAAAGAAAAGAAGAAGAAGGAGCCAAAAGCGAAAGGGGGCAACCATGCGTCATCTAGCGAAAATCCTCACACCGCATTGTCTAAACCTAAATAGCCATGTGTCATTTGCAAAGGAGATCACTATCATCGATATTGTCCTTGCATCCCTCGGATCCTAAGGGACTGGTCTCCTCATTTGCACAATCCGGTGTCATCAACATATGATGATCATGTTGAAAGTACACTGTCAACCAGTGAAAGCAAAGTATCTAGACAGAAAAGGAATAAAAAATTTCCTTCTAAACTGTGTGAAGGTGATCATGCCATCCACCATTGTCCTTTCCTAGACGAAGCTAAAAGAGTTTTGGATGACCGTCCTGCTTCACCGCTACGGCTCCCTCCTAGATATAAGAAACTCTTGCCAAGTCCATCACTGGTTGAAAATCCGGCTGGCACACCATTGTGGTCAGTCGAAACATCTATCATTGAAAATGAACCCTCTGAATCCAGACCAGATGAAAGTCAAAAGGTCGAGGCGGCAGTTGACCTGGTCTTGCCTTCAGAAGGTTCATCTCCAAATGATACCATCACTGAAGAGAATGAAAACGACACCATTCAGATTCTTTTCATATACACAGACTCCGACAAACTTGGGGGCAGTCTACCCATTCCTTTACTGCAGGAAGGAAGTTCGTCAGAGTCGTATCCGGCCGTCTATTTGGTCCCACCTCCAAGCAACCTAGTCATTTCCTTCGATTGGAATCTACTAGGCAGACCCCGTTTACCAGCTAGTGTACCATTTCGAATCATTGTACAAGCTTACAGAATGGTCATGGCTCGTACCATCATCGGTGAAGGGGCTTCTGTGAGTATCATTTCCTCAACTGCTTGGAAAGCGCTTGGTTCGCCATCGCTTTTGCCTGAAATGAGAAATCTGATAGGCTTCGACAAAGGAACTAGTCGACCATTAGGGATCCTTCCAAATGTGCCCATTACTTTGAGAAGGAAAACCGTTCACATGAACGTGATGGTAGTTCAAGGACCCTTGGATTATAATCTACT
>APFE031232366.1:0-14661 GCA_000404065.3 Pinus taeda | reverse complement strand
GGTCATGGCTAGTACCATCATAGATGAAGGGGCTTCTGTGAGTATCCTTTCCTCAACTTCTTGGAAAGCGCTTGGTTCGCCATCGCTTCTGCCTGAAATGAGAAATCTAACGGGCTTTGACAAAGGAACCATTCGACCGTTAGGGATCCTTCCCAATGTGCCCATTAATTTGAGAAGGAAAACCGTTCACATGAACATGATGGTGGTCCAAGGACCCTTAGATTATAATCTACTCCTTGGGCGTGACTATATTTATTGCATGGGACCTCACTCTTTAGAGTAATGTGTTTTCCGCATGAAGGCAGAGTGGTCAAGCTCGTAGACCAGCTATCATTCCCCAGTTCACACATAGAAAATAGTAAAATTCCATCCCTAAATGGTCTTTTCATGCAAGGAATGTCTCATCGATCTCCAGTCCGTCCACCTGATGAGCGCAAGTGATTCAGGAGGATATGACTGAAACCTGGGGGCATGCACCCTGGCCTGCTTCGACAGGGAAACTCTAGGTATAAAGTAGGTTTCCGCGGAGGAAAATGACTAATCTGACACCTGTCCTTATAGGAAAAGGGAGTTAGACTAGAATAAGATTCCCTATTCAAGGTTAGGAGGTTGGGATTTAGAACCACCCTGGTCCAGATGGACTAAGCCAGGAGGTGTTTCTATCTACATTGTGGATGGAAACTATCTTGCAAAAGAAAGAGCTTCTATATGGTAACCTGGAAATTTTTCATTATACCTGGGAGCATGCAAACCTTTTTGCAAGCAAGTGAAGAGCGACCATTTATTTTTTAAATTTGTAGGTCCTCTAACCCTTTAAACTCGTAGGATTGGTCATTTCCTAGCTTGCATAAAGAAAGGATCCGGGGCAAAGCTTTAAAAGGTGCAAGCTCGATAAAAAATGGCATCTGAGATGAGATATCCTTATTATATGACTGGCACGAGTAGTTTTAACGTGGAATTCAAGCTCGTTAAAAATTAAACATAAGCAATGAGAAAATGTTTCCCCTAGAGTTTAAGCTCATTAAAAAATGAATCGATCCCCGGTAAATAACCATTGTGAATGCATTATCATCAGCTTTTGAGCCTTGGTCGTTTTCTCATCCTCACCTCCACTCTGTTTTAGCCGATCATATGCCTCCATTTGATTGTTTACCTTTTTTGAGGAACATCTACGAAGAGTGATTCTGTTAGCCATCCTTGTGACACTGTCGTGATTGGAAAATTCCAAACCTTAACTTGAATCAGCTGCTACTCGAAATCATCACTCGTTCCTCGAAAAACGAGTCTCCTTTAAGCTCTTTTCAACTGACTCATGAAATATGAAAAGATTGCCAAGTGATTAGCCTCTGTGGCTTGTCTTGTTCGGCTCGTTAAAACTATCGAAAATTCATCCCTTTCGTATTATTTTACGCTTTTTCAGACTTAAGGGATTATATGACGAAAAATAATCATTGGATTTTCCTTTCCGTCCCTTTTAGACTCTCTAAAATTAAAAAGGACCGAGTTATCTTTGTCATTAAACTCGTTAAAATTGAATAGTGACAAACTTGTCCAAATGGACGAGAACGAGTTTCACTGTCGCTAGGCTCGTTAAAACATAGTGATAGGTTCGCGTGAATGGTGAATTATAGAACAAGCATATGTTATCCTCCTCAAGCTTGACAAAAATAAAGAGGTACTGGTTAGCAATGACTGGGCAAAATTGGGAAGAAAACTTGAAGAAACTTTATTGGTAGCAAGTCGCTCTTGAACATGACACTTTCACTCCACATCCGAGTTGGGTTGGGTTGTTTTGTTCACTGGTCGTATCACCATTGGTCCGTCACACCATCCATATTTGGGGTTAATGATACCAATCCATGGTCAGTGTCGCCAGTATGTTCAAAAGAAGTCACTCAGAGAATTCATCTGTGTCTCATCTGCTGCAATACATTCACGCTCCATTCTTTCATGACCGCCACCCTGAACCCTGTGTCATCAAATCATTTTCACCTCCAAAATCATTTTCTTCATTCTGTGTCATAGATGTGGGATTAATTAAGGCCCTCCTGCAACGGGTCACTTCTTGTCGACATCAGATCATTATCCAAGAAGTCGACTTAGGAACAACCCCTTTTAGTACTTTGAAGCTTGCATGCCTTAATGGCAAGTTTCTCACTTTTGGCGACAGGTTAACATCAATGGCCTTCGACTGGAAGATTTTGTGTGGTGTTCGATGCCAAGTCTCTTTTTCACACCACGTGAATTGTACTGAATTACCTTGAGAATCATTGTCATTATTGGTGATCCCTCTCGTGCCTGTTAATAGCTTACATCATTGGCTGGTAATCAGGTGATGTCTTTCCATGTTCGACTCTAGAGCATTTTTCACATGGATCAACTTGTACTCTGAGTGAAGATCGAACGAGTTTTGAAGACCCCAGATCTAGTTTCATCCATCCGGGCTGCGATATATTCAGGAATATAAAGACATCAAATGTACATCATTTCCGAACATATGATCATCCAAATCAGAGGTTGATGACTCTGTTTGAATCATTAGTTTGCCACACAGACAATTGTCTATCCTATGTACATGAAAATGAATTTATAAAGCTGAGCATGGGAATGCCCGCCTCAGCTAGATCATGAAAAATATTATGAAGATAATGTATTGTATTGTATCTTATTACAGGTCACCTCCCAGCTCGAAAAACTTCAGATCCTCATGGTAAAGCATTTCACCTGACATCAAAAGATTAATGACCTCATGCTTTAGGGGGAAACCGTTATAGACATTTTTGGGCACTGCAACCCCAATCAAAAATGTCCATAAATTGCGGGCTCCTAAGTCCCTAAAAGTTTTTCTTCACTACCTAAAGGAACAAGGTCAACTGATTACATCATCTCCTAGAAGTTCTCCATAGAAAACTGCTCAGAACTGGTCAAAACTAGACCATATAGAATGCCCAGTGCAGAGGGTGTGATGCATATTACCTTCCCAGTGTAAAAGGTGCAATGCACACTGGATAACCCCTCTATAGGGTGCGATGGGCGAGAATGGACAAATGGCAGAGATAGTTTGCGAGGTTGAGGATCATAGAATCTTCCAGAAACTTCCCCTCTGACACTTGCCTCTCTAATTTCGCCCAGGGATGAGTAAGAGATCATCAATCTCCAAGTGGAATCAAGAACTATCATAGAGAGGACACTAATCAAAATCCCAGAAGCTGACTCACCTCGCTACAATCATCTATATATGGATCCCTCATCACAGAGATCCAGAGGGCCAAAATCTTGTATCTTGTAGAGAAGTGTTGTTGGTTTTCTAGTGTAACATCATAGTGTTGGGTGATCTAAGCTTTACTTGAGGTGAAGAAGGGCTTTCTTGCTGGAGGATGATGTTGGATCAGAACAATTGGTTGTAATCCTCTTGCTATTCTTGATATTAATAAAGCTATTCAAGTTTTCTTCCACATTCTTGTATGTTTGATTATATATGAATTTGTGTGGTCAATACATATCTGGTCCTGTGTTGTTTATGACTATAGATTTATGTTCTTCGATAGTATTATGTTGCTTTGATTCCACAGGTGCTCTTTGAAGCTATGTAGACAAAGAAGGAGTGGCAAAGATCTATCGAGAAGGAGAGGAACTAGGCAAGGAACTAAGCACAAGACAAAGGTTGGTATCATTTGTTCCCCTCTTGTCTATTTTTCATAAAGGAAAGCGAAAGTAGTTTTAACTTGTTTGTTTCTAAGATAGCTACCGGTCTTAGTGGGAATAGCAGCTCTAAGTGGACACTATTCCTGGTAACAAGGAGCTTTGGAAATATGATCTAGAAGAGGCGTGGAAGTTTCACCAAGTCATTTTGTAGTCAGGATGGGAGACATAGAAGAAGATTAGGCAACTTCATATCTAGAATCAGGGGACTTAGAATCTGATCTGGAAGTTGGAGGAGAATTTGAGGGGGAGTGACTCTTAAAATGACCTCTAGATTTAGATGGAAACTTTCTTGTCATTCATAGTCTATTGGCCCTCCTTCTAGGACCAAAAATATTGATGGTCTTGAATGAATTCATCAACATTGGGGAAAACCACCCGGCCGAGATACTAAATCATGCCCTTTTCCATTTGGAATAGTGACTCTAACTCGAATTATGGGACCACTTTTCCTTAAGAAAAATTATATGGAGTGGAATGGAAGGTGATAATGAATTCTAATTCGTACAAGTAACCAAAATAATAACTACTATAATTTAATATTATACCCAGGTAAGTTGATGATGGGTAAGTTGATGACATATGTGCTACAAAGATGTCATAATTAACACAAAAATATAGATCATTATGCAATCATGATATTAACTCAATTAAAGAAAATTAATTTAATTTAATTAATTTTCTATAACATCACATATGTTAGAGATCTCGTTGCTCACAATATAAAGAAAATTTCAATCAAGCATAGCAATATGACCATGAAAGATTGACTTATGCACATATATGTGAACAATAATGTAAAACAATTCCATTTAAAGAAAATACATAGATAAATATGATAGTAGTACCTGATACACTGTAGCTCTTCTCATTATGAAAAATTTCAGTGGTTCAGCTTGATATTAAGAAAAACTTAGATACAATAGTGAAATTTAATTCTATTCTTGCAAAAATTCAGGACCCCTTCTCCATCTTAGAGAGGGAATTTATTGTCTTATTACATAGGATAAAAATAGATTCATCTAAAAAAATTCTAACATAAACAATAGTAGTGGACTAATCTAGAAATAATTGCAACAAATTTCTAAGCTTAGGGAGAAGACTAGTTTGTAGATATCTAACAAACTGAAAATCTCTCATGGAAGTTTGGGCTTGATCCTCCTTTGTTTTGTAAAATAACATTTTTCAAGGATTCAAACATTTGCATGGTGATGTTAGACAGGTATCAGAGGACTAAACATTGGGTTTGAGGTTTCACTAAAAACTACCAATAATGATCAAGACTAACTTTAGACAAGTTATCAATCATATCGACCATCTTCTTGTTGTGATCAAGCCAAGTCTTAGATAACATCTTGGTATCTGGAAGAGTATATTTGGATTAGTTATGAATGTGATTAGATTGTAGAAAAATATCATTGATGTCAGCTTAGGTTGGGCTGACCCAAGTTTGGATTTTACTGCACACCAAAAAAACCTCAATCATTGGCCCTTTCGGCAATGACCTGCAAGCAAGTCGCAGTCTCACACAAAGTAACTATGGGAGGTTGAAAAACCAGGTTTCTATAGCCTCGATGGGTACTGTGATGTGGAAATTATTTATTTTCTTATGCTTTAACACTTATAAATTAATTCGCATTCATGATCTACCTCATACTTATATATTACTTCGCAAAATTCAAAACATATTATAAACATTCATAAAATTAGCAGTACTAAAATAAAGTGTAGATAATAAGGAAATTAACACATTAAGACATAGATCTTACTATGGTTCATCCTAATGTGGGACTACTTCCACAAGAACTGTTGCTCATAATATATAATTTTGTACAACAAACATTTCTTTGCAAGTTGTTTGCGCACTAAGTTGCCGATGGTCTGCGCACTAAGCTACAGACCCAGGCCTCTACGCAATCAGTTGCAGAGCCTCACCCCTTTCTCTAAAGTACAGATCACAAAGATACAACCATAAACACAAATCTAGATCAACCATAGATAGATTCCTTCCTCCTTTATTATGCATCCCTATATATACTATTACATTGAGGGATTACATCGCTACATTACCATGGACCTAATACCATGGTTTCCAAAATAAAAGGGGCTATGGTCCAAAAACATTCAACTTTTACAATATTATATTATTTTACAAAAAGTGAGGGGCTTCACCACGAAGCCCCTATACTATGTGGTGAGTTTGATGTGTGGTCTTCGTTGCGCTCTGCTGCTCTGCTACACAACTGACTTCGAACTCCATGGTATCCTTTGTACTATGCACTCCAAAAAATTCAGTTTCCCAAAATATGGCCAAGTTGGATTGCACCCAACATTCACCCAATGCTCACATGTGACTTGTCCCAAGTCACTCAGCTGATTTGCCTCTAATTTTGTTTGCAATGTTGTTGTATGCCTTGTTGAATTGTTGCAAAATCTCTCCCAGCTACTTTTCCTCGTTGTGCACTTCTTCTAATAGTGCTTCTGTGACATGCTCTGCAACCCTCTTTGTCAATTCTATCTCCCTTTGTCGAAAATGCTAAAGCTTTTCATCAACTATCTGTGATAGCTAAAGGGCCTCATCCTGTGAAGGCTAAGTCCTTTCTATCAATATTTTCTCCTCCTTCTTAATCTCTTCAATTTTTTTTGTAGCTCCTTCAACTCACTAATTTTTTTGAGCCTCTACAAGATTGGAAACGTCTTCGCAGCTGCCCGACTCTCTTGTATCTCCTTCTACATTTTCTGAACATTTGGATCTTCGTGCAAGAAAGTCCAAATTTTCATGCTCTCATCCAGCAATTTTCTGCAGCCTTCCAATGCTATGGATATGTTGCCCATCCAACTCTTTAAGTTAATATCCCTCTACTCACACACTTCTAGTAGCATTTCTAGATGCATCTTCATTTGCAGCTCATTGATCTGGATCTCATACTTAAATTGAATTGCAGAAATTTTATCCTTCTACTCCTTGACTACAAGGCTGAGATTTGCAACCTTGTCTTTTGTTAATTCATCATCATAAACATTTATTTCTAGAATTTCCCTGCAAGTGGATTTAACCACCTCCTTCAATATATGTTGTTGTAGCTCTTCATGTTCCTTGTTCTTGATGGCCTGGTCGAGCCGTTTATTTAGTGCAGCGCGCTCCTCTTCTATCTTAATGTTTAAATCTGAGGTCCGTTGTTCTCGCTTTCTGAGCCAATTTGTGATACCTTGGTGGAATTCATATTGACATGGTCCCAGCCTTTTGTCTATTTCTTGGCTTCAGCAGAGTCGAACTATAGAGATCCAGTAGGTGTCTGCATTATTCTCATCCTTAAGGTAGTTTCTATCAGTCTTTCTTGGTGGATTCCTTGGCCTATCTGTGCTAGTGGTCTGGATGTTTGCACTCCAATCTTCATCTCTGAAATAATCTGTTGCACACCTGTGATAAGCTTTCCATAGTGATCTTCTACCCTATTCCAGGATTATGTTGTTATCTCCTTAACCTTGTCTCCAATTTGATCCAGGTCACCTTTAGTGAGAACCATTGGTGTGATTTATTTTGATTTATCTGCCTTATGCTTCTTTCTACTTTTAATGGTGGCTTCACCTTGGCTCTTCCTTTTCTCCACAACATTTTTTATTTTTTTTTGCCTTTTCTTTCTCCTAAGTCATATCCTCACCTCCTTGAGGGTCCTCCTCATGGTGTTCTTTATCATGGTGTTCTTCTTCTTCTTCCTCTTCCTCTACTTCCTTCTCCTTGTCTTTTCCACCACCTTCGCCATGGTGTCCATCATGTATTAATACCAATAATTGTCACATGCACATTGTGTTTGCTAAACTTCTGTAGAAGTGCAACAAATTCAAAATGTTGAGCAGTCCTAAATGTGCCAACCCATTTTCCTATCATTGTGGTTCTAATCTTGTCACTCCACTTTTTGGGTAGTGAACCTGATGCAAGTACTAGTCTAGTACGAACTGAGGGTACTTCTTTTATTCATTAAAGTCATAGCCCATAAATTTTATCTGTGGGATTTTACCTAAAATATCTCATGAAAACAATGATGTGTCTGACAATAATGGTGTGAATGTCCCATACTTTGCGTCCTTGGAATCCTTTACTAGTTTGGCATTTGGATTCCTTAGCAGGATGTATGAGGGCAGAGGTGAGATGAACGTTGCACCACCTTTCTCGGCTTGTATTTCCTCCACATCTTCTTCAATATTGACCTACCGAGGTTTCTTCTGAAGTTTCACAGGTTTGGCAGGATTCTTGTCCGACCTTTTCTTGGTTCTTTCTTCCTTGGTTTTCTTCTGCCTTGGTGATGTCTATGGCTTCCATGGTGACAGTGCTACAATTGTGGGTGTTTCAATTGTTGGCATGGACATATTTGTGGCTTCCATGACTCTAGACATCCCTGCTCACAAAAATTTCACACAATATCCTCCCATGATCACTCAGTCGACATACACAGCAGAGTTTCCTACAAATTCTTCGCACTATTAATCACTCGAGCTCTCGATTCAAAAAATTGCTTAATCTGAGTGGGAGATGGTTATTTATAATAATCATGGCCTTTGAACCTTGTCATTAGATTTTATTTTGTCCCGATTTTGTTCAAATTTCATCATTAAATGTGTATCTACCCTTAAATTTTGTCAGTCTGTCATCTTAAATGCAACTGTGTGCATGCCTCTTCCTTTTTAACAATCGCATTTCTTCTTTTTAGGTGAACTTTGACACGTCCCCTATTGTAGCACACCTTTGTCTTACAATGCAGGTTCCTATGAACTTCGACATATTCCTAACTGAAGCAAAGTACTTTCTCTGTCAAAGCTCTTTTTGTAGAGTAGTTTATATTCCAATGTCTAGTTTCAACTGCATGCGACACTAATTCTTTCCTTCTCTCTTCTTTAGGCGCTTACCAAATGGTCTGGGGCTCATGCGACATGCGATTGCAACGAGTCGCATAGAAAAATCGCATTGGAGCTACATGGAGGAGCGAGGCTATCTAATATATATCTATATATATATATATAATATATATATATATATATATATATTATATATATATATATACGCGATGCGATAACCGGACCCGATAAAACTATAAACAAGATTCCATAAAGTTTGAGATCTGTCAAACGACAATTTTGTGTGTATTGTTGTGTATTTTGTTTAATAAATGAAATATGAAGGGAAGCATTGATGCGATGAAGACCGGATCCGAAAGGGTTTGTGAATAAAAATATATAATATTTCAAATCCACATAAAGCCATTTTTGTGATATTTTAATGTATTTTCCAAATACAAATTGGAAACCATGAGACATGGGCAGTTGCGATATGCAATAGCGATTGAGGGCGGACCCAATAGGAATATAGTGTGATTTACGAATAATTGAAGTTCAATGAACAATGTTTCGGTGGATTTTTCCCATGTTGAATGTGTTTCTCTATGTAAACAGAGAATGGTTATTTCAGGGATTTCAAAGGCCAGATGGACTCTTTCGTTGCAGAACAGGTGGCCACCTCCCCTAAAGACGTTATGTTATAATTGCTAATGCTCAGAAGGGGGATTCGAGTGGACAGAGGTCGGGGACCCAGAGAGCCCGAGAAGAGGAAACGAACAAACAACACAGATTGGCTTTAAAGCCATAGACTACCAGAAATAGAGACAAGTAGTGTTGAGACAGAGATAAAACAGAGACAAAGAGTCAGTGAGGAGAGTCTGTGTACTCAAGAGAGACTTGGGGGATCCAAGTAAAGCCTTATTGTTTTGTATCTATTGTGTGAGGCTCAATTTGAGCTCACTATTGTAAAACTCTATTTTTGAAGACATAATAAAGAGGTCACCACTGAAGGTTGGACTAGGAGACGTAGCCGAGGAGTGTTGGGTGAACTCCTTATTAAACTTGTCGTGTTTATATGTGTTTGTCTATTATGTTCTTTAACTTCTTCATTGTCTATGTATTTCGCAATCTTATCAATCCATTGCACAAAGTAACATAGGCATATCCAAGCACATGAGTCTGTAATACCTAATAATTGTCTAAGTTCTCATTTTCAGATCAACTGGTATCAGAGCCAGGTTTGCTAAGGTTAGACAAGCTTGTGCTGGATTGTTGAATGCTAACTAGGTCAAAGCTCAAATAAGGATAAGGAGAACTAGTTGAGGCCAACCTAGAAATTGGAAGAGTCTATCCTAGGAGGACAATGACAGAAGAAATTCCCTTGGAATCAGACTCTCAGTTCATGGACAGTTTCATGACCATGAGAGCCATGGTAGAAGAGATGTATTGAGAATTTAAGAAAGGCTAAGGGGAAAGCCCTTCGGAATCTCAAACAAGCAAAGGAGTAGAGGAACCTCTTCTATTTGCCCATTCAGAAGGCAAAGGGAAAGGGGAAGAGCCTCCTCCATCAACACCTCCTTCTAGCCCTGAAAATAAAAAGAAGAAGACTTTTGTGATTAAATTAGATGTAAAATTTTATTTGCCAATATATGATGGAGAATGAAATGTAGAAAAGCTAGATAACTAGATTAGATAGGTTGATGTATATTTCAAGGGGCAGAACAACGATTCAGAAAGGGGAAAGATTCAACTAGCCAGCCTTTGCCTTGGAGGAACTGCCCTAGTGTGGTGGGAAGGCAGGACACAAGCTAACTTGAAGAAGCATGGTAAAATTCTTTCTACCTAGAGTGAATTTGTTTCTGCCATTAAAAAAAATTTCTATCCACTAGCTTATATGCAGCAAGTGATGATGAGTTGGCAAACTCTTTGCCAATTAAAGGGGCAAAGTGTGCAAAGCTATACCCAAGAATTTAAGAAAAGAGCTTTAATTCTAGGCATTTCTCTAGACTCACCTAAAACTTTGTTGAAGTATACAGGTGGTTTGCATAGCTACTTAAGGCACACCATTCTCATGTTTAACCCCACTAGCATAGATGAGGTATCCATTTAGGCTACACATCTAGAGGATAGAGGCAAGAATTTGAACCTAGAGATTGGGGGATCATCAAAACCCATTGCAAGAAAGAACAAAGAAAAGAAGAAGCAAAAATGGAAAGAGAGGAAGGCAAACGTTGTGCAGAAAGGAAAACCTTCATGCACTCACTGCAAGAAGGATGGACATGATGATGAACATTGCTGGTCTTTGCATCCAAAGCTGAAACCCAAGGAGTTCAATGGCAAGAAGAAGAAGACTGTTGCTGCTATACAAAAAGAATTGGTGTTAGACTCAGGTGATGAAACAACAATCGCAGCGATAGGTATAAAAGGTAAAAATTATGAAGCATCTACTAGTAATTATGCACAAGCTATTGATAATGAAGAAAATGAGAGGAAAAGCCATGAGATTTTTCATATTAGAGTTATTTCCAAGCATCAAAAGATTGATACTTTATTTGACAGTGGTTCACAAGTAAACTTGATTTCTGGAGCAATTGTAAATAAGTTGGGACTACTAACCACACCTCATAAGAAGCCATATCCATTAGGTTGGGTATGTGATAAAGCAAAGCTACAAGTGACTAGACAATGTAAACTTAGGTTTTCTTTTGGGTCAACATTGGTCGATGAGGTTGAGTTAGATATTGTTCCATTGGATATATGTGGAATTGTTTTAGGAAGTCCTTACTTGTATGATAGAAAATCCATTTTCTATAGAGCTGAAAATAAGTATCAACTCACCAAAGATGGAATAGAATATATTGTAAGAGCTCATAAACTCAAAAATAATTACTCTCTCATAAACTCAGGGCAGATGAAAAGAATTGTAAATTCATGCAAGAAATTTTTACTAATGGTTGTAAAGGAAAAGAAAACTAATAAAACCAATGTATTTGAGGGCTATGATGCTAAATAGAAAGCTAATTTAGAAAAAATTGTTTTAGAATATGATATCCTATTTCAAGAACCTAAAGGTCTGCCACCCAAAAGGGAAATTGTACATGATATTCATTTGCAGCAAGATGCTCCATTGCCTAACATCGAAATGTACAGGTTATCCGCTTTAGAGAATGCAGAGATCAAGAAGAAGGTACAGGAGCTACTCGAGAAAGGGTTCATATGACCAAGAACATCACCATGCAGATCTCAGATCATGTTGGTGAGAAAGAAAGATGGTTCGTGGAGGATGTGCATTGATTACAAAGTGCTAAATACAATAACGATCAAGAATCATTATCTGCTTCCTCACATTTGATGATCCATTGGATCAGCTGAAAGAAGTTGTTTAATTTTCCAAGTTGGACTTTATAGTGGCTACCATCAGGTCAAAGTAGTAGAACAAGATGCATGGAAGACTGCTTTCAAAACAAAGCAAGGGTTATACGAATGGCTAGTTATGCCTTTTGGCTTCACTAATGCTCCTGCCACTTTCATGAGAGTTATGAATGATGTACTCAGACCTTTTACTGATGATTTTGTAATTGTATATTTAGATGACATTCTTGTTTTCAGTAAAACATGGGAAGAACATTTGAAGCATGTAAAGCAGACTCTAGATGTTTTGAAAAGAGAAAATCTCTATGTGAAATTGTCAAAATGTGAATTCGGTAAAACATCTTTAATTATTTGGGTCATATTGTAGGGGGTGGTGAATTAAACATAGATCCCTCTAAGGTTGAAGTCATTGTGAACTGGCCTAAACCCAAATGTACTATAGAAGTTAGGAGCAACACAATATTGGAGAAAGTTTATTGCTAACTTTTCCTTGATTGCAGCTCCCTTACATGCTTTGACATGATTGAAAAAGGTGTTTTAGTGGGGAGGAAAACAAAGAAAGCTTGACACTTGAAGAAAAGATTAAAGCACTAGTACTACATTTGCCATATTCAAGACCATTTGAGATTGAAACAAATGCCTGACTAGCTTGGACAGTGTGATGCAAACGGTAAACCATATGCTTCATTGAGACATTTAATTCTGTGTTTGATATCCTACATATGATAAGAAGCTGTTGCAGTTAGTACAGAGTGTGAAAAGTGGAAACATTACTTAATCGGGCACAAGAAACAGTTATACATATGATCATCAACCACTTCAATATTTGACTCACAACTAAAGCAGCAATCAAAGACACTATAGGTGGATGGGTTTTCAGCAAGCAGTTTCATCTTGTCATTAGATATAAGAAAAGCAACAAATAAGGTTTCAATATGTTTCCCGACACAATCATAAATGCATCTACTATATAAGCATAATTCAGTATTGCCCTAGACACACGATACATTGAACAATATGCTCAAGATATAGATTTTAAAAGATGTATAATGAAATCTTTAAGTCATGGAAACAAGTAGAAGAATTGGATTATTATGTAGGACCAACTCCTTGATCGTTTGGGAAGTTATGCATTCGCTAAACTGAAAGAGTTAACAGTAATCTGAGAAGCACATACTTCTTATATACAGAGTCAATTTTGGTGGCAGATAAAATAGTTCAACAGTGGCAAAGATTTTGTTATTGGCCAAGAATGCACGAGACAGTTTCTAGATATATTAAAGGGTGTACCATGTGTGCTAAAAGAAAGCCTAGCAATAGAAAATTAGGCTTGTACACTCCACTTCCAGTCCCTTCTCGTCCTTGGGAAAGTGTTTCTATGGACTTTACTGGGGGATTACCAAAATCTAGAAAAGGTCATGACTATTTATATGTTACTGTGGACATGTTCAACAAAATGTGTATTTTAATACCTTGTAACAAGCAGATTACTATTGAACAAACAACGAAGTTGTTCTTTCAGCATGTTTTGGCTAATTTTGGTTTACCCACTTCCATTGTATCTGATCGAGATTCCCGATTTGTTGGGAAGTTTTGGTCAAGTCTCTGGGAATTAATGGACACCAGACTGAAGAAGAGCACAACCTTTCATTCACAAATAGATGGCCAAATAGAAGTGGTCAATAGGACAGTGATCTAGTTGCTCAGGGGCTATTGCAGCAAACATCCCAAGCTTTGGGATGAACATTTGTGTTATGTGAAACATGCTTACAACCGTGCTAAACATTCTTCTACACAAAGATATCCTTTTGAGACTTGTTTTAGTTTTACACCAAAGTATACCTTTGATTTTGTCTTTAGTAAAGACATAGCAGTTGATGGACACAGTGATGTGGGACAAAGCAACCAAGTTCATTGAACAAATCCAAGAAATTCACCAGGCAGTGCAGGAACAGCTGGAACAGAGTCAAGCTAAGTAAAAGGCAAGGCATGATAAGCATCGAATTGAACATAGCTTCCAAGTTGGTGATCAACTCTAACTGTACATCAGCAAAGACAGAATGCAAGGTGAAGGAAAGAAGCTGAAGCCAATAAGGTATGGGCCTTTCAAGATACTTGATAAAATTGGTGAGAACACTTTTCACCTAGATTTGCCAGCTTACATGCACATCTATTCAGTGGTTAATGCAGAAAATTTAAGACTGATTGAACCTTCATTAATTGAAGATCCGGAAGAGAAAAGTCAATTGCCTTATATTGATGATCTGTTGCCTGAATATCTCAATGAGTTGCAGGAAGATACAGTTCTGGACAGAAAGGTGAGAACTACACGCACAGGGGATGTTGAGTACCTAAGAATCGTACTCAAAGGTTCAAAACCAAGTAGTGCATGATGGATGGAAATTGGACAAGTGAGGAAGTTGTATCCTACCTTGATCGATGATTCAAAACCAACTTTTAGTGGTCCAAAAGCTTTTTCAGTGGGAAGGCGTGACCCAAAATGGATCCAAGAACTCTCTAATTCTTCAAAATCCTTTAAAAGATCTAAACTACCACATGAGGGAGAACCCTTTGAAGCATTGGAAAACACTATCGGCAACCAAAAACAGAAAGAAACATTGAAAAAAAGGTTTATCGGCGGTCAAAGGAGCAACACACAGGAGCCATTAGATCTAGCCAATCAACGGTCCAAATCTGATCGGAAAATCACAATCAGCAGTGGCAAGCGAAGGCTATCGGCGGAGACCACATACT
>APFE031232365.1:539-29426 GCA_000404065.3 Pinus taeda | reverse complement strand
AATGCACTTTACCTGAAGAAATTATACCTATAGAATTTGCCATTGAAAATGTGTGTTGTTTTTTTATTCTTTTTCATTTAGGTAGCTTGCATCTCCTATCATCTCATTTTATGTCTTCTTGCACCTTCTAAATGGATCTATCATCCTCACCATATATCGGTTATGCCAATAGTGTGAGTAGCTTCTTCCGGAATCCAGGCTCAGCAACTTGGGCCATTTTCTTCCCTTTTCTTTCATTAGTCCACTCCAATAGTGTTCGCATCAGATTTTCCACCAATAATTATGCCGAATATGATGCAGTGATAGGTTTGCTAGCCAATGCCCTTGATCATTGCATGCTTCACCTTCATGTTCTTCTTGAGTCCTTGCTACTCGTCATGCAATTGAATGTTGTTTATCATGTGTGTAACCCTATCCTATTTAGAAAATATCTACAAGTTAAGCATTTGGCACATGGATTTAAATGATTTCATTAAATCATGTTCTTAGAGCACAAAATAACTATGTAGATACCATTGTAAACAACATTCTAGATCAGAATTTATCACATGCATATATAAGAAGGCACCCATAAAATAAACAAATGGCGAACAACATCTTTGAAAATAATGCATAACCATATTATGTATCAAGATATCCATTATATAGCTTTTGGAGTCCACTACTCTAAATACATCTGACATGCCCATAACATGTTATCACCAGACATGTAAAACTAGGGAAACATATGCCCTTATGCCTAATCACTATCCTTTGGAGGGTCTCAAGTCAATGGGGTCACCCATCTAGATCATAAGTCTCTAACTACCTGACCATCCATATTTGTGTGCCTCATGATAACTCACCACTTAGAGGTAAGGCTTGTAAACGCATCTGTGTACTGATCTTCCAGGGCATTCCACCCATGCTTTGTCACATTAGTCATTACCAATTTGAACCTACGACAAGGATCCTCCAGTAATGCATCACTATATGGCCTTTGTTGTGATTTTGATCCCCTCTAATCTGCAGTCCCAGGTGTTACAACTCATCCCACATATCATGTTGGCTTCATCGATGATATATTTTCATGCCCCAAGTTTGGAAATTAGTACCATGTATACATATATTTTCTAAACTATACATGCAAACAAGATATAAAACTATCACTTACCATCTGGTCATCATGCTTGTCCCGATGGAAGTGGTAGCTCATGACCCCCCTAGAAGTTCATACCACTATATGGATAGTTGTATATAAAGAGTGGCATATGATCCCAATGAAACAAATTCAGGCCAGAACACATGTCTGACTCCTCCCCCTCCATCCCATCATATTTGTTGTCCCTAGGTGTGCATCTTAGGCTCTTGCGGGCCCCCATCATGTACCTACACATGTGGTTAAATGGTGAGGATATTATCAAAGAAGAATGAGCACAAAAATGTCCAAAAGAATAGTTATCATTGGTAAGTTTTTCACATAGTCCCAACTAATGTTTCAACAACGTCAACAACATCTAGGCCAACCCATATTTGGTCCCTCCCAATACACTCTCTGCTAGCATCATCTGCCCTATAGTGATACAATAGAGGGCATGACTACCCAAGATAAACACCACTATTATGGTTGCAGCTTGTATCTTAAGTCTCTCCAAGTCATGTATCTAGGTACTTGTGTCCTTTACCTGAGTAGATTGTACACAGCGATGATCCAAAAACTCCCCAATATGCCTCTCATAAGGTAGTAGTGGATGCATCTCTCCCACCATCCCTAAAGGCGACAAATTTGTCAAAAATTATGTCATGGATAGTGATCACAATCCTATGCCCCTTTATCATGAACACCTCTTGATCTAGGACCCAATATCTCATAATCCAAGATAATAGTGTCTCACTAACCCTCCTCAATGGGTTACCCAAGAACTTGAGCAACCCATACCACACCATAGCTCCTCTAATAGTCTGATTCCCCTAAATCTCAACACGGAGATCATCAAAGTTGTGTTCTCTCCATACCAGGTTTAACTCTGCAACACCTATTAAATGCCATGATATGTTTTCAGTTTAGAGTCATCGCATACATTTTTCGAGCTCAGCTTCAACTTCTAGGAGAACCGCAACATTGTTTTCGCCTTAGGTCCTGGGCATAGTTTTTCCTCCAAAAACTGCATTGGGCACAGTTTCTAAACTCTTTCCTACACCCCAAGGCCCATAAAAAAGGCCCAATATGTGTGTTATGATTGTGAGGGGGAGTGACGGCTTCCCACAACCCAATTGATGACTTCCCTCAACCCAATAAAGCCCAAAGCTTGAAATCTAATCCATAGAAATTGATGAGTAAGGTTAGGCCACATACCTGAAAGTCACATATTTGAATTCTGACGGTTGGTTTTTCCACTACAAGATCATCATGATTTAGGGCCTCATCCTCCTATGGCCAAATTCTCCAACAACTCAATGTGCAACTGAATTGGATTTGGGGGAAGGAATCCCTTTTATAGGGAAAACCCTAGTTTTTCCATTGACTGTTACGAGTAAACCATAGCTCAGTTTGATGAACCATAAACACCATTGGAAATCTCTCACCGAGAACTATAATGGGTCTCTCTTCATTTTTTGGTAATTTGAAACTTCACGAGGAAACCATCTTTTCCACAAGGTCTCATTTTGTTACCTATTAAAATCAAATCTCTTCATATGAGTCACTTATACTCTGGAACCACTTCGCTTTTGCACTTGTTAACTTAGGTGTCAAGTTTCCTCATGAGTAACCATCATTTACTCATGTTTTTATGGTCCCCTTTGCGCCTCCCCCATGTGGGAACATCATTGGGTCACCCTTGTTAAGAGGATAAAAAATGAGTCACCCCTGCATCCATGGAGTCTGTTCAGAGTTCCATCGAGTCTTGTAACAGTATATTATCCCTCTTTGTGTTGCATTCATCCCATTTTTCTCACATTTAGCTTCCAACTATTCTAGTTTGTCTTTGAAAAGCGTCCATATGAGTAATTGACCATCCCTTATGGAATTAAGTCAGTTGCTTCCTAGTCAACCATGTATATCATGCTCTAACAAGAGAAGTCATCAATACACGATTCCTATAATTCCTTCATCGTCATCCCTAGTGTGAGTCTATCAGTCACATTACTATATCCCTCGTGCCTTTTTTGAGGACTCATCTTTGCCTAAACTCTGGCGGGCCCTCTTCTGTCAACTTCAACACATGTTTTCCAGAAAAGTGGTTTAGATGGCAGTGTACCTTGCTTCCATATTTCATCATTATTCGATACCTTATATAAAGTAAAGGGAATCATCATTTCCCTTTGACTTGATTGTTTCTTGCATGCTCGACTCGAGCTCATTACGACATGATAAAAACTTATACACTTGATGATCTAGTGATCCAATAGATTGTCCTAACATTTCTTTTGTGTGTGTGATATATTCCATACCTCATGAGGGGGTGGCACTTTAGGTAGTGTCGCACATGCCCGGATGACCGTAGATAATAATCTAGCCTTAGTTATCATTCTGTTGATTTCATTGCCTCAGTTTTAGCTAACCACATAGCCCACAACATGCACTTCTCATTGATATAGTCCATTCAGATCTTTAGAGCCCTTTCCTATTCAACATGTCTTCTTTGGTAGTCACCTCCCCTTCTTCGTAGTTTGGGTGGGCATTATGTCTCATATACTTAGATCAATAGTTGTTATTAGTCACAACCTCTTTTTTCCATGCACATTATATATAAGGGACTCATTATATCCTTGTATCACTTTTTGGATCATTGATGCCATCATATCATGTATCATGTACTTTATTGCTCAAAACCACATTGTTGGGCACGTCATTATTATTTGTATTGAGTTATCTCGATGGGTATGGGTATGCCTCCCCTAACTCAATTGAGATTATGTACTTACCAATAAAAGAGAACTTCTATCAAATAAGTAGGTCTTGCCCCCTCCATTCTTAGTCCTTCCTTGCCTCGCTTCAACTCTCTCTCTTGCTCTCTCTTTGAATTCCCTTCGGTGTCTTGTGAAAGTGCACACTACAACGTATTTCAATCACACATGCTCTTACATTGGGGGACAATATGTTATGACCCAAAAAATGTTCACCTAGCCATTTCTTATTAGTTTGATCAAAAGACACCATGTTGGATGCGTTTTACCATGGTAAAACCCACTTTCACCATAGGAAATAGTTTAGTGAACAATTTTCCTAATTTATTTCTCATTAAAATCCAAAAACCCCACGAGAATAATTATATAAATCATTATTTATTTAATATTTTCTAGAAATAATTATTTAATAATCATTTCTTATCAATGTTGACTTAATCACCTTGGAATAATTAAATAAATCATTATTTATTTATTGTTCCTTATTTATTCCATATTTTCCTTTCGAGATAATTTTTAAGTCATTATTTAATAATTATTTCAAATTCATATTTTCATTAATTCTCAACAAAGTGATAATAAATACTTTTTATTTAATATACTTCAACCACTTTTATAATAAACATATATTGACCATTTTGATATGTTTTCCTCTCAATAAATATATACATATTTAAAATGGTAGATTTTGATTTAGTTGTAATATTTTATATATTTCTAAATTTTTCTATTTTTTATTATTATAAATAGAGGGTTTTCTCTCCATTATTTACCATGACCATTTTCATCGTCTCCATTATCATCTCATAGTATTTGAGCTCCCACTTGAGTTCAAGCATCCTTCGTTTTATTTTTTCCCCATTTCATACCATGTATTGAGAGAGAGACACATCGTTGAAGCACAAGGTCAAGAAGGACCCATCCCAAGAAGGGGGATCTACAGGCCCAATTCTGTAATCACTCCTCACTAGGTGTTAATTTTCATCATTAATAATATTGACCTTTCACATTCTCCATTAGGTTATTGCACTTATATTTCTACTATTATATGTTTCTAGTTGCATACTATATTTTTCTGCACGGTTTTTCTAGCATTTTGTTGCAAATATGTGTCGAGCAGTAAAAAGGGTCTTTTTCACCTCTATTTACCCTACATTAATTGTCAATCCAGGAATGATCTGTTATTTCAAAGAGTGTACTCAGTCTGAGGTGGTCATTTGTCAGAGTAACGCTAGTAGTATAGTGCTCTCAATACAAGAGTAAACGGATGCTTGAAATGAAATCTATTTGTGGAAAGAAACTTGGAATTCAAATCATGTGTTTGAAAAGATACAAAAATTTATCAGTCGAGGGTATAGTAACAGTAACGCTTCCCTCTGTAAACTGATGCAATTAAAAAGGCACTCAAAAGAAGGAACGTCAAACTGGGAACTAGACAGTATATGTCAATGTTCACTACAATTTCAAACCCTCTGCATACCAAAGCAATGGTAATATTCAAAAAACAAAAAATGGAACAGTAACTATCTCTACAAATCAAATTGAACGGAAAAACTTTAATCTACGGAAATAAATGCAGCAATTGCATCCTACAAGAATTAGATAACAATCTTTACTATAAAGACAAATCGGACAGCAAACGGAAATAGAATGGCAGCTAATCAGAAATGAAATATAGAGCAGCCACTAGAATCAAATATAAATGTACAATGAACCAAGATAAATATCACACACGACACACTTAATATTAGAAGAAACAGTAATCTGAATTCGACACAGTGAGTATCAATCTCAGTTATAAAGAATAACGATTGTAATTCGTAATGGAACAGCAATGCCAATTAAACAACAATTGCGACTAAGTGTAAACCGTAGATGAATACAGTAATACCCACTTATAAATGTTACAACATGGTTACTCTGTGATTAAAGGAACAACAATGTGTTACAAATTCAGAATGAACAACACAACATTCCTATCACAGAGAACAACATTACTCAGTTGAGCATAAACAAAAATATAACAGAACCGTGATGTAAAATAGCAACACACATCATATTACCGAATGGATCTAATAATGAAAACCAAACACGAATTAAAAATAATCGTACAGGAGCAAGTGTTCCACTAGGGTCGGGCCCTTAGCCTCTAGGGACACACCGCTTGAGATTACTCCATGATCAAAGATGGAACGACAAACCAGGTTTTTATATTAAAATATGAAATAGAGTTACATGGACTTGCTCTTCAAAGAGAGTTGATGATCAAAGTTCAAGTGCTGAAGAAAATTTCATAAAAATTATAATAGTCTTTTTTTTCTCTCCCAAGCTAACAATGCTACCCCTTTTATAACATCCAAATGACGATATTAAAAATGTAGCAGATCGCTAATATAGTGATCCCTCATGATCCTGAGGATCAAAGGATCCTGAGGGATTCGTCAAGCTGTTAACTTGCAGTTATCCTCTTGTTCTTTTGTGCTAATTGGAGATCTCCTTTTCCTTTTTCCGGCTATTACATTCCAATTTGGATCACCTTGTTTGAGCATGGTTCCCTGCCGAAGGGACAACAATTAACTTGGTCTCGTTCTTTCCTTTGGGATGACAGTCCTCTGTCTTGTCCTCTTTCTGCATAGAAAAAAGGGTAATTATTAGTCATTTCATATTCCACATAAACCTTCTAGATTTTATCATATTTTCTACCATATGCTTAGCTCATGATGTGAAAAGGTTGTGAATATCGAAGAAAAGATAACAAGGTAAACGAAAATAACATACCTTCTCCAGTGCCCAACACATCCCCCTGCTTACCCTTTTTCATGACCTCATGAAAAGATTGTAGTTGACATTCAAGGTAGTGAGGGAGTAGGCTAAAGATGGGATCTCATGAGGAGGTCTACAGCCATGATTTCTAGCTAGGTGTTCAAAAAGATGCCATGTCTCGCCCTCAGGCATTTCGTATAAGGCTTGGTATCCTAGTGCAAGATGCCAAATGACCAGACTCCAGAACCTATAACCTAACCAAGATGGTCTTGCCATCAAAATAAGATCACCATCGAGGCCCAAGTGATCAGTAGCTAACTTAAAGTTCTCGTAATTAAACGATTCCCTACGTTGGATATTCGGATTAGAAATCTGATATTGAAATTTAGCAGTGGCAATGGCAAGGTCTTTGATGGTAAATAAGTATTCTATCCCTTTCCGATTGATTGTTGTATGAATGGGTCCTAATGCTTCAATCACACTCAGAGTCCTCATGAGGTTGCTATGTTTCCACCATAACTACACTGGATTTCTAGGCTCAGATCTTACCCATAAATCTAATCCATTTTCTTGTCTTTGGAAGGCATTGTAGGCTTTAAGCCATTTTATTTGATTAACTCCAAACGAAATAAATACTTGTAGTTTAATATCCCCAAGGAAAGGGCCAAGGTTCTACTATGTTTCTTGATCTAACACAAGGTTGTGTAAACAGAACTCACATAATAATCTTTGAACTTTTACCCCATAGTGCTTACAACAATTTATGAAATCATCAATTGTATTAATTTGTATAGGGGCTCCTACTTTGACAACCTTAATTTTTAATTGCAAATATCTTTCCATTAAAAATAAGGCATAATTCTTAGTAGGTGCTCTACATGCTAGGACATCAGTGTATAAAGAGCATAAGGTATCCATTTGTCTGATAACTACGTCTATCCTATGACTTACCTTTGCGACTCTTTCTTCTTCCTTTCACCATCCTTCAAAAGCTTGACTTTTGGATAAACGGACATTCCTTAGCTGCTATTGTAATTCTTCATACTTCTCTCGCGGGACAGTTTGTTCTGTAAGTTTTTCTACTACTTGCTGAGCTTGCATCAAACCCTCTCGTAGGGTTACTGTCCTCGGGTCACTATCCCATATAGTAGTTGTAGGTGGAAGGTTCACTTGAATCTTCTTATTGCGTCGTTCCGTAATTATGGTTCAAACTTCTTCAGAGGACTGCACCTCTGTCTGAATTTCCTTATCACATGCCATTATGTCATCTGTTTGAATTTTGACATGAGTAACAGCCAAATGTTGTTCCTTTTGATTTTGAATGGCAGGGTAGACCTGAGTCCTTTTGACCTTTTTTAGAAGGGGTTTCACCACTGAGGTACTTTTTTCTCTCTTCCTCATCTTTAGAATCCTAATTTGTTGTCGAAGTCGCACAATTACATTAATCAGTCTTTGTTGTTCCTTTCGTAATATTTTGATTTCCTCTGTTTGACTGGAAGGAACAGTCGTTCGCGCACTTGGGCCTAGACTTTCTTCTTGACCAATTTCTTGATTTTTCTCCTGGGGTCCTTCCTCATTATTCTAATGATCAGGTTGTTGGGGGGTAGAAACCCTAGCTTGTTCTGCAATTTCCTGAGTAACTTCTTCTTCTCCCTTTTCTTCCTTATCAAATTCTTCAGGTGTATTTTGACTTGGAACAAATTGTTCCTCTTCTTCATCTTCATCATTTTTCTCTCCAGATGCACTTTCATCATGGCTGGAATGATTCTCTTTTCTTCTTCCTCATCGCATAACTCTTCGGATGCACTCTTATCGTGAATAGAGTGCTCCTATGGCTCTTCTTCAAGATGGAGGTTTAGTGGGCTGAGAGGTTGAGTATATTCTCCCATGTTGGCCAGAATCTGGGCCAATTCATCCTCTCGCAACGGATTTTGCAACGAGATTTCCTCACATTGTTCTGTTTCTTCTTCAGCCTGCCCAGATTGTTTGGTTTCTCCTTCTGTTTCTTCCTCATCGTCTGATTTTCTTTCGTTCTCTCCTCCTTCCAATTGTGGGGGTTTCTCGTCCCCTAAATCAACTACTTCGATCGATTGACTAGTATTCCCTTGGAAATTTTCTAGCCTCCCTCTAATCCATGCCAATCTAATGGATTTCCTCTGTTTCAATGGTCTATTTGATGTGTTTGCAGTATGCTTTCATTTGGGGGTTGGCAAAGCCAATCCCCCTTCGATTGTAAAAATTAGCTCTTCCCAGTTGCTCTGTTGCTGAGAAAGGCTATAGCTAACTATCAACCGTATCAACCTATGATGACTCACTACCGATTCTATATGGCGGGATTTTTTCATGCTTTGGGAAACATCATGTAGTAAAGAATTTTAAAATGCAAGCAAATTCACAGTGCATTTCTATTTTAATACAACTAAAAGCTTCAGGTGGAATGGTCTTACCACGTATTTTCCGCCTTCACAGGTAATGTAATTCTGAATAATCTTTGCCAATTCTGCCCATGGTTTTACCAAAGTTGCTGCCAAAACTCCCTTCCCACTTCGAGTCAGGTTCTGTCCTTCATCTTGGAATATTTTGATGGTGTTGCACAGTCTTATCTTCCTCAGAGTCCACATAGATCTAGTGGCTGGTAGTCCCAAAACTTCTACAATTATATCATCGGTGAATACTATTTGTCTCCCTCTTACCATGGAGTGATATTCTTGTAGGTTCTGTAAGAATTCAATTGCCACAGTCTCATTGGACTCTTGCAGGCGATTAAGATAAACTATCCATCATGCCCTTGTCAGGATTTCTTGTGCTGCATCTGAGACTGTCAACACCTGTGCTTCTTTACAAATTGATCTTCCTCCCATGCTTAGCAAATTGTAAAAAAAACGGAGACAACAATGGAAAAACAGGCTATTCAAGCTGTTAGCAACCACAAAAAAATGACGGAACAACAAACCTGTTTAGAATTCAAATTACTTGCTAATTTTTGCAGAGAATAAAGTGGAAATAATTTCGAAACAACAAGCCATGCAAATTGAAAAACGATATACTATTAAGCCTTACTATTCCCGAGTAAAATTTATTCAAATGGAAAACTGACATGTATGCTAGTGAATTATGAGGTCACCTGCTCCCCCCCTATAATGGGATAGGCCATCCTTAGCCGTCAAATGAAGGAGCGGCGTGCTGAACTGATGTGATGTAGAGTCAAAGAGGAGCAACGTATACTGAGATGCCATGTTTACAAGAACGAGCGGATTTCCAAATTGAGATGTATTATGGAATCACTTAATAAATAAGAAAATGTCGTGATATGATGCGAGATTTGGAGGATAGGATAGCTGACGTGCACAAAAGTTCAGTGCAATCACGATCAACGTTTTCCGTCATGATTGATTATAACAGATTTCATGTATTAGAGGTTCGTAAAGATTTGTTTCATAATTTTATTTGATCCATTAGAAAGGTAGAAGAAGGGATTCATAAGTGCTATTGGTGTAAAAATATGACCTCAAAACCATCAATAGAGCTCTATTGCCCAGAGGTGTCCATAACCTTGACAGAGTTGTTTGTTTCACCCATGGAACCATGATCCTTTGTGTATGTTTAGGAAATTACTGTGGAATGTCAAAATGGAGGCCATTATGCTGGCTTGGTAACCAGATAAGTCATAATGCCATTCACTAGGAAGGAGTGAAAGGTGGGCAAGCCGGCTCGTGATGAGAGCTCCTATTCTAAGGACTTCTTCTCTTTATTTTTTCTAATGTGCCTCTTGGACCATTTCCCTGGTATGGTGGCCATAATTGGAATGTGTTGCACAAAAAATTATCACCTTGGCATTCTACAATCTGTATGAGTCCACTGTCACTCATACTTTCCTCCTTTGCAAGTCTTAAGCCTCAATTCCTCATATCAAGCCTTGAAAATAAGAGAAAGCCCTTAAAAGTCTCTAAAACTCCGGTTCCGCACTTTCTCTTAGCATTACCTACAGTCCCGCATCTAATGGTCATGTTCCCTACACACCTAACTACTCTGTCTCTGTGTTATGGGTGCGTACCCCTATAAAAGTTAAAAAGGCACAAGTATATTTTTTTAAAACTCACTTTGAGTCATTTCTAGAAGCTTCTAGAAGGAATCTTGAGGTGGCAAGTTCGCTCCCTTAAGGTTCATGCATCCCATACCTTAACGAGCTGACCCTTTGATGTGAGGAGCTTATCCCTTTAAAGGAGGACTCTATTACTTCATAGATGGACCTGTAACCTCCCTTTGCACTATAAAATGAAGCATTGGGCTAGTTACTGAGGAGGTTGAAAGATGAATATTTTTGAGGTGAAATGTTATTGGAACTTAGTCTTCCTAATTGAGCTTTTTTGTGAGGAGAGATTACATACCTCTTTGATCTCATTTGGAAGAGTGTGAGGCTTGTCAAAGTCAAGGAGATTCCTGTTTCGGACCCTAGGAAGAGCTTGTACAACATCAAGGCTAAAAAGGTTATAAGGTTCTTCTATTTCAAAGTTAATACAAATAAGTTTGTTTTTTTCAATAAGTTGTGTTTTATGGTTTATTTTATGGATTCCTTGATCACCATAATGAACATGATTTATGATATTAGCTATGCAAGTGTTATTTGATGTGTGTTTGTTTATGATTGCAGGTTCTCAAAAGGAAACTCTTTTGGACGGTTGAAGGATGGCTGCTACAAACTAGCGTTGGACTTAAGGTAGGGCCTAAACACCTCTATAGTTTTTGTTATGAATCGTATATGTTTAGAGAAATATATATTTGCTTGTCCTGCGTGTTGCTAGATATCTTTTGATACTAGGGATATCGACGTTGTCTACAAGATCGATTTATTCGGCCAACAAATTGGCGACTCCGCTGGGGATCTGAATTTGGTTTTTGATTTTCCTTTGTCTTTGACTTGAGAAACTTGTTTTAGTTTCTGGTTTTTGCTTGATGTGTGTGGGATTGGGTAGTTTTTAGGATTTGGATTTTTTTGTTTTTCCGAAGTTTTCAAAGGACTGCACTTTCGTTTTACAGACAGTGCGGGCATCTCCACGCTTTTCCTTTAGGACATAGATTGGTACCACATCTAGTTCTACTGGAAGCTTGCGGACCCTGTGAAAGTTTTGAAAAAACCTAAAAAAAATTCTTCTAGTTAGTTTAGGTTTCATTTACGACTTTTAGTGTCTACCCAAATTTGCATGTATTCTGTCAAAAATCTCTTGTGAATGAGTTCCATTGGTATTTTTTGTTTCAGATGATTTTTAGAAGTTTTGCATGCCTGGAGTGGTTTTCACTTGGTCTCTGTAGTGACTCAAATATTAGAAGCCTAAGAAACCTTAGATTACCCTGGTGTCTTTTTGTCTTCTTGATGATTCTGACTGGTTTGTGAAATCTGTCCTTGTTGAGAAATAGATTTCGTTTTCTCTTTGCAAATATTTGAACGGACTTGGTTATAAGTTTCGAATTTCATTTTTATAAAAGAAAACATATCTGGATGTTTTTTGATTAATTTATTATTCTGACCGAAGTAATCCTTAGTTCACTGAAAAACTAAGTAAAACATCCTAAAAAAGAATTGAAGCTTTTATTTCAATTAGGTTTTAAGAAGATTTTAGATCTCAAAATTAGTTTTATAGTTTTGAGTGTTTTCTAGGAATTGTAGATCTCTTTTGAAAGAATTTGTTATTGTAGTTTTGAGTGTTGAAAAGGAAAGGGATTTATTGTGAGCATAATTAGTGGTCTCGTTTTGAGTTCTTATTGAAAAAGACAAAAATATTTTCTTTTCCTTTACATGTTGAAAGAAAGATTTGTTTTTCAAAGAATTGCATTCTCGAACTCTTTGTTTTAGCTAGAAATTCATTGAAAGAAAAATGATTTGTTTATCATTTTAGGTGCATTTTTTAGTGTTTTTGGAGTCAAGTCTTCACACCATCAAAGTTTCATTTCCATACTTATTGACTTAAGGAACAACCTGTAAAAGTAACGCTTAATTAAACTTGATTTAACAATCTTTTTATTTTCTAGGGCTCTTATCACCAATATAGCTTAGGCTAGTATCTTGGAGTAGGGAGTAATTAACTCTCCAAGGTAGTTAAAACAAACAAGTAGCTATATCTTGCGGTAGGAAATAAATCCAATTGTAATTGATATAATCTAGGAAGCTTCTCTAAAAGGAGTCAATCACGAGATCATATCCTAACCTTTGAGACAATCAAGTCTGTCTCATTAGGAAAGATAGAAGATTTGCGTGTATTATAAATGGTAAACCTCGGATTAACCATTGTTGAGGAGCCTGGGGTCACTTGTTGGTAAACCTTGGATTAATCATGTCAAGGAGCCTTCAAGGGGATTGAGCTTTGTTACTCTGCCCTTGCGCGTAGATCGGATCGTAGACTGTTCCCCTAGTTGTATTTGTTGCTATTGGTAACCTTAGTGTCCATAAACTTAAGATTATTTCCTAAGGTGACGGTGAAGGATAGGTCTCACTATACTTGGAGCAGACATCGACTAGACTCACTTGGACTCTTTGGGGGGTTCCCTAGATGGTTTTGTGAAGAAACTTGTGCCTGTCAATTTCATTAAGCAGGTTGTCGGGTAACTGTTCCAACCGCCCTTTCTGTATTAAATTCTACGACGTTGGATTTCATCACCAACTAGTGTTTTTAGTATGGGAAGTTACTATTTGTGCATGGTTTGAACTCTTAGATTTTTTAGGCGTGTGATTCAATTGTTTATTTCTTAGAGACTTTAGGTGGATTTATTGAAATTTTTCTTTGTTTGCGTGTGGGTAATTAAATATTTAATCGTGGCTGAATTACCGAGAGAATCTCCTAGACTTCTGGGGCAACCTCTCGAGTATACACCAAGGTAGCTAGAAGGGCTACAAGCTCTTATATCACCTAGTGATAGTAGAGTTGGGTCACCAGAAGCTGGAGAGTCTTCCTTAATTGTTCATCCTAATTATCAAGTTCAAGCAACAGAGTATATTTCTAAACCCATTTCATTTTTGGAAGTTACTAGTAGTATTTCTCCTACCAGTGAATTAGTTGAAGAACCTGAAATTTCTGAGCCTGAAATTGAACATGCTGCTACTCCATATTTAGGATTTGCTTCTCTAGCTTCTAGTGGTCCTGGTTCACCCAGGGTAGGAAATATCATTACCCAAAATCTTCCTTCTGGACTCATTTCTATTGAAGAACTTCCTAGTCCGGACGAAGATATAACTCTCCTTGAAAATCAACCAACTTTAGAACTTAGGGAGCATGAATCAATTTTCTATAGTCCTTTTAGGAGTGACACTTGGTACATATCATTGAATTTTTTTTTAGAAAACCCAGGTCTTAGTTTTTCACCACCTCGAATTCCTTTTCATCCTATGCCCAGAGGTTAGTATCCTCCTTTGAATATGTCAAGGCAGTCATCTATGTTTTCCCAAACACCGAAAACATTTTTATATGGCGGTCCTTCTGTTCATTCGGCATACCAATCACTCATTGGTACTTTTTCAAAAGCATCTCCTCAACCAATTGAACATGAGATATCCACTGGTAATAACGAAACTCAACCGTTGAGCGTAGAAGAAATTCTTATGATGTCTGGTACTATTCCAAATCCATAACCTCAAGGTAGTCAGTTATCGCCTGGAGGGCAACCTCAAGGTAGTCAGTTACGGCCTGGAGGGCAACCTCAAGGTAGTCAGTTACCACCTAGGGGGCAACCTCAAAGTACTCAATTACCACTTGGGGGGCGACCTCAAGGTAGTCAGTTACCACCTGGGGGGCGACCTCAAGGTAGTCAGTTACCACCTGGGGGGCAACCGCAAGGATAGTACATACCTTCGGGACAGTACATACCTCAAGATCAACCCCAGACTCAATACATACCTCAAGGTCAATCCCAGTTTTAGTACATGCATCAAGGTTATCAACCTCAAGGTCAGTACCCAACCCAAGGTTTCCAACCACCTTCTGGTCAACCATTTGTACAAGGAGCTAGAAATGTAGCATTTAATTATCAGCCCTATGCTCAACCCGGCTATGACCCTTCATATGCTCAACCTTTTATGGGTCCATACCAAGGAATGAACATGGTGTGGGATCCATCTCAAACTCAATAGACTTTTCAACCTAATGTGTAGTTATCAAGTCAACTTGGACAACCTTTGGTTTCTAGTCCAACCCAGCAACCTGTCTAGCCTACTGTTCAAACCTCTGCACTTGGTGTAGTTCATCAACCTAGGCCTAGTTCACCCCGAACTCCGCCTCAAATTGTTGCTGCAACTACTGTAGCTTCTGTTCAATCTACCCCACCTACTTCTAAAGTATCAGCAGCTCTGGTTTCTACTGTTCCTACATCAGTGCAAATTCCTCAAGCCTCTATACCACAGTCAGGACCTACAGTTCAAACTTCGGTCCAGATGCCTATAGGACAACCTGGTCCAAGTACGGTTGTCACAAGTCAACCGCAATTTACTTATCAATCATACCAGGGACAGTATCAATTCGGTCCTACTATACAAAACCCAGCTTATTAGTATCAACCGTACCTTGGCTATACTTAACAGCAGCCTCTACAACCCCAGTTTGCTCTGGTTAATCCTGGTTTCCCAGGAGGTTATAATATTCCAAATGCAAATCCAATTCCAGGTTATCCTGGATATCCTCCTCTTGGGGTTGGTCTTGTTATCCAAGGTTTTCGAGACCCTAACTGTCAGTTACCTTTTATTGCAACTTTGGATTTACCTGATTTGTCATGCCTTACAAACAATCCAATTAACTATCTTCCGTATTGGCTGCCAATGCCTAATAAGTTTCCCTATGATATCCCAAAGTTAGAGGGTAAGTCAGGAGAGGATCCGTCAAATCATGTGATGACTTATCACCTCTAGTGTGCATCTAATTCCATTATTGATGATTCAATTTGCTTACGTATTTTTCAACGCACTCTGATTAGTCTTGTTGCCAAACGACACATTGAGTTACCACGAGGCTCTTTTTATAATTTTAGTCAGTTAGCCACTTCTTTCTTAACTCATTTTTAGTTGCCTGTCAGATACGAAAATGGCATAGAATTGTTAACTTCATTAAAACAATCCATGTCCACATATATTTTTGATCATATTCATGAATAGCGACGTAGATGGCATTTGGTGAAAGTTTTTATTCTGGATCAAATTTTAGCGAAATGGTTTATAAAATCATTATGACCTAAAATCACTGAAGATGTAGCTAAGGCAGGAGTTGTTATTTAAGAGAAATTAATTTCTCAGGCTCAGTACCTTGACCTCGTCTATACACAATCATGTACTTTACATGAAAAAATCCCCGACCTTCCAAAACACAATCAAATAACTGCAGCTCCTTCAGGGTCTCATACTACTGATGGTATGATTGTTTTAATTAGTACCAAAAGCAAGAAGAAATCTTCAAAGAATTCCTCTCCTATTATAACTTTACCAGATTCCCCGACAAGAGACTCTTCTGCTGAAATTCCTGCCGATATCCATGTCATAGAATCATCTACGGCCAAATCAAAATCCGGTGGTAAAAAGAAGGGGAAGAAGAAAAATTAAAAAAAAAAAACTCAAAAGAGAAAATAGATAAAAATGAATCTACTGATGAGAAATGTAAACCTTGATATCCTTGTCTCATTTGTGACGAGGATTTACAAGAGACTGCCCACATCGAGCAGAGGTTGCGAAAATCGTCAAAGGTTCTCAAATGCCTGCTGTCTTGAAGGATCCTTTTCCTAGTCAAGATAGTAAGATGATTGGTTCTTCCTCAAATGCCTCAGAAGAACCCATTATGATGATGTCTCATGTTAGGATTATGACGCGATCACAAGATTATGGTAGTAAAAATCTTGTTGGTGGTAAAGAAGTAGAATCTTCTAATTCAAACCCATCAACTACAACTCCTCTTGGTTCTGATCCGCTACAGATCGAGAAACCTAACCTTGAATTAGTAATCAAATCACCTGCTAAAGATATACTTCGGAAATCATATTTCAATCCACATGTGAGAGTTTCTCAGAATTATAACATTATTGAAGATTTAGCTATTTCTCCTTTGGCAATGTCGGCTTTGGAGGTGCTGCAATCATGCCCAGCACAGCGTAAATTACTATTTCCTGCTATAGGATCTATTGATATTCAGGATTCAAACCTAATAATATTCGATTTAGAGAATAGTACACCCCACCTACCTCATCAAATGGCTTTCCAAATTCCAGTGTTAGTCAAAAGCAGACCTTGCTTTTGGATTGTGATTGATGAGGGAGCTTCTACGTGTATTATGTCGATCCAGTGTTGGAGATCGCTTGTTTCTCTGACACTCAATCAATCTCCGACAATTCTAAAGGCTTTTGATGGTTGAGGATTCCATCCTTTTGGAATTTTTCAAGATTTACCTATAGGGGTCGAAGGAAAAACTGTAAATCTAGATGTGGAAGTGGTTGATGCCCCTCTAGATTACAACCTTCTCTTGGGTTGCAGTTGGTCTTAAGCTATGACTGCTATTGTTTCATCAGTCTTTTAGCTTATCAAGTTTCCTCATAATGGAAATATCATTACAATAGACCTTCAGATAGTATTCAGCATGTCGGTAAAACAGCTATCCCTTACAAGGATGTTGGGGTAGGTTTACTTAAAGATTCTGGTTTACTAGGATCTTTTTCCTTCCCTCCTCCTAATGTATCGCCTTCTATTACAACTATTCATATGATTTCATCGAACACTATTGCTTTTGATGATCCTTGGATTGTACCTTCCGATTTTGGGGTGGATTCATTTGGTAACGCAATTGCTTTTGAGTCCCTTTGAAATTGCATATCAGGTTGTACAGTCATTTTCTAACTCTTGTTCAACCAAATCTGATCCAATGAATGTGGTCCATGGGGAATCACTTTCGATATCAACCTTAGCTTCAACAACATTTTCTGATCCCGTTCATACTGATGAGCAGATTCACGAACTTTTGTCTATTGATGATTTACCATGGGAAGGTCTTCATCATCGATCTTCATTTCTACCTGAGCTTGATCATTTTGAAAATGATTTTTCATCTATTTTTACTACTGACTATGTCAAAGAACCACAGAATCCAATGCAACATCCTGATTCTGAGTTAAATTTGGGAAATATCTCTCGAACAGTTCCTATTGACATTTCAGTTAAACCCGGAATTATTGAAAACATTCATATAGGTGCTTCGTGTATGGACGATGAAATCCAAACTTATAAAGCCCTATTTCAAGAATTTCACGATGTGTTTGCTTGGTCATCTGAAGAAATGCTAGGAATTGATCCATCAATTTTTGTCCATAAAATTAAAACTTACCTAGATGCTAAACCTGTCCGACAACGTTTGCATTAGATACATCCAAGAAACGCTGCTGCTATTAAAGCTGAAGTTGAGAAATTACTTCAAGTAGGTTTCATTTATCCAATTCCCTTAATGGATTGGGTATCAAATATTGTTCCTATTATCAAAAAGCAAGGAACGATAAGAATATGTATCGATTATAGGGATATTAATCGAGCTTGTCTTAAAGACAATTATCCAACCCCCTATATCGATCAAATTATTGATGATTGTGCCAATAGTGATATGTTCTCCTTTATGGATGGTTTTTCCGGTTACAATCAAATCAATATACTCCCAGCTAATCAACCTAAAACGGCTTTCATTTGTCCATGGGGGACATTTTCTTATTGCAAATTACCTTTTGTATTGAACAACGCTGGAGCAACTTTTCAAAGGGCTATGTCTTACACATTTCATGACGTCAAGCACATTGTGTAGCCTTATCTCGATGATTTACCTACCCATTCATTACATAGAGCCGATCATCTCGCTCATTTATGAGCTATCTTTATGAGATGTAGGCATTATCAAATTCAGCTGAACCCATACAAATGTGTATTTTGTGTAGAAATGGTTCATTTACTGGGATTTGTCATTTCAAAAGCTGGCATTCGTGTCGATCCCTCGAAGGTTGCAGCTATCGTCAAATTACCTCCTCCTTCGACTCTTTGCCAACTCCAAATTTTGCAAGGGAAAAAAAACTTTTTACGTCGTTTCATTCCTAACTACGCTGAGATAAAAAAAGGTTTTACCAGGTTTTTGAAACAGAATACTCCATTATTTTGGGATGAGATAACTGACAAATCTTTTGATGCACTTAAACACGCATTAACCCATGCACCGTTATTACATCCTCCCAACTACAACCAGGATTACTTTTTGTACCTTGCCGCTTCTCATTCCAACATTAGGATGGTTTTAGTTCAAGAAGATGAATTCAACAATGAACATGTGATTTACTATCTTAGTTGAACCCTAAATCCGACTGAGCTTAAATATTCACATGTGGAGAAATTGGCCTTGGTAGCTGTTCAAGTTGTCCAAAGATTTCGTCACTACATCTTATTACACAAAACCACGGTAATTTTTGACTGTAACCCTATGATGTATATCTTGACCAAACAATTGCTAGGGGGCAAGTATTCCAAATGGATAGTTATCCTGTCGGAATTTGATTTGGAATTTGAAAAATCCAAGGCAAAGAAATCTTTGGTTTTTGCGGAACTGATGTGTGATTTGTCGTGTACTAATACAAAAACTGTGGTGGAAGAGCCCATTACGGATGAATCCTTGTTTCTTATCAGTACTCTTGATCCATGGTATGGAGATATTATTGTTTATCTCCAAACCCATTCTTTTTGGCCTAAAATCTCACGATATTAGTGAAGGAAAATACGTTTCAAATCCCAACAATATAATATTATTGGAGATACACTCTATCATCGCGGGGCGTATTCTATTTTCCGATGTTGTCTAACTCATCAAGAAGTTGAAAAGGTTCTGAATGACTGTCACTCTATAGCATGTGGCAGTCATATGTCCGGGTATGCCACATCCCAAAAGATATTGTGCGCTAGTTATTTCCGGCCATCCTTATTCAAAGATTGTATCTATGTAGTCCAGACATGCCACAATTGTCAAATTTTTTATCGTAAGATGCATGCTCCACTCGCTCCTCTCCACCCTATAATTGTTGTCGGTCCTTTTGCAAAGTGGGGTATTGAATTTATTACATGTAACCCTAACTCGGCCGGGGGGCATGCATATATCATCCTTGCGGTAGAATATTTTACTAAGTGGGCCGAGGCTATGCCTACATTTTCGGCAGACAACAAAACTGCTGCAATTTTTGTTTTCAATCATATAATTTCTAGATTCGATGTTCCTCAAGCTATTATTACTGATCATGGAAGTCATTTTCGAAACATCATGATGACTAAATTGACAAATCAAATTGGCCTACGTCACGATAGTTCTATCCATATTACCCACAAGCGAATGGTTTGGTTGAAGCTATCAATAAAGTTTTAGTCACTATGATCCAATGAATCATTGGTATTCATAGGTCGAATTGGCATAACATGTTATTTTCAACACTTTGGGCATATCTAACCTCAGTAAAAACATCAATTGGTTTCACTTCTTTTCAACTAGTTTACGATTTGGAAGCAGTGTTACCTATTGAATGCGAAATTTTGTCTTTGCAATTAGCCATATAATTACTCCCAGCCACTTCTGAAGAGAAGAAACATTTTTTGTACCTAGCCCAGTTAGATGAGAATTGACGCAATGTTGCATTAACAATCAAGACTCATGTGAAACGAATAAAAGCTCAGTACGACAGAAATGTTACACCTCATAATTTTTCGGAAGGAGACCTAGTTTTACTATATGATCAAGCAAACGATAAGCTAGGGGCTAGAAAATTTGTACCTATGTGGCATGGTCCTTATACTGTTAAGCGAAAGCTGGCAAAAGGGGCCTATGAATTGGTAGATTTTAATGGTGTCTCTTTGGGTAAACCCAGAAATGGGCTTTATCTAAAGAGATATTATGCTTAAATTTTGGTGTGGAGATTTTTGTTAGAGTAGTAGCTGGTGTGTTTTAAATTAGAAAAGTGTGCTTAGTTTAAAGAGTGCTTTTATCATTATTCCTGCTTATCTTGATTTTACTCTTGATATTGTAGATGTCGACATCTCTTCAAACATACATTGGTTTTGCTGATGGTGCTTTTTATAGTACACGGAACATTTCTTCCACAACTTGGGTAATTTATTCACCCTCTGATGAGTTGGTATTTATGCATGGGGTAAGCCTCAGTCAAACAACGAATAAAATTGCAATGTATAGTGCAGTGATTGAGTTATTATCTGAATCCATCTCATTTGGGATTCGGAGTTTGATTGTTAGGTTACATTCTGAACTTGTTGTATTACAGCTTAACAGGGTTTATGCAATTATAAATCTAGTGTTATTAAGATTATTTTTGAGAGTTCGTCTCTTGGAACGTGAGTTTGATTACATTGAATATCAACATATTCCAAGATATTTAAATACATTAGCAGAAGCAGTTGCTTCTTGTATGATAAATAGAAATTTGCAATAATCAAAACATTAAATTTATAACATTCCATAACATGTTACACAAGATAGCCAGTAATAGTGATATATCATAGTATAGGAATGTGTCAAATATACATCGTCCTCGATTATAGGTTGAAAACCACCTTATGATCGACAAAAATGATAATACAAAAAGACATAAAGTGTCGTGTGAGTCTACAAAAGCGATCATCCTATCCCTGGTGATGATCACAATAAGAAACCACTGCTCGGGCCACCCTACAAAGGAACCTCCTAAAAGTTCTTGGGACCCCAATCACATATTGCTATAACCTAAGTGGAATATCATCTATGCCAGTCTCTGGAATATATGTTGTCAAATGCTCTAGATGATTCTCCAAGTCAGTCAGGATCTCTATAGATTGGTCCTGTGGGGCCGGTACTACTGCAGCTGGGTGTCTCCTCTCATAAGGCTGGAGAGCGGTTGGTCGTCATGGACCCACATCTGCATTTAAAACATTTTATTGTCAGTTTTGGACGATTTAAAAGAACAAAAAAATTAATTAAAACTTAGAAAAGTGTTGAAAATGATTTTACCTGAATCATCCCACTGCTCTCCTGGTGGAAGCGTCATGTCTGGGTCACCGCGCTAATCCATCCCAGCATATGGAAAATCCTGAATCATGAAAAGTTGGTTTCTCAACCAACGAAAATACTCAGGCGGAAATCGAACAACCTTTGAACCCTCCTCAGGATGACGGACCATTACTACAACCCAATGAATTATCCTAGGCTCTTGAGGAAGTCCAACCTCAACGGAAAGTTGTTGTGGGACCAACATAGGGACCCTCTCTAGACTAAAGCTCACAACCAGGAAACCATATCAAAAGTTTTTTAGGTTTCCATTCTTTGCTCTAGTTAGTTAGGCTTTTACATTCTCCAACACAGCTTCGCACCAGTTGAAGATGGACCTTAATAACAGTCTACTGCCATTCGCATCTGAGATCCGGTAGCTACATGCAATGCTGCACTCCCACATAGTCTAGTGACAGTGAACGTAATAACCTTAATTTCAGGACAGGTGATAGTTTTAATATCGATCTGTTTGTCCTCTGTTTGATCATTGCAAAAGTCCAATCGAAGACGAGCGACAGATTGGCCACCTAGCCTAGTCCTGAAAAGAGATAATCGTTCACCTCTCTTGGGAAAACTAGTCAAGAAATATATGTTCTCTAGCTCAATTTCGATCCAGTGGCCACCAATCATGAAACACTAATCCTTTATATTCCACCTGTCTACCAACCATTGCAAGAAGTCTACTTGGGCCCTCATGCTTGGTATGGCCCAGAATTTAAATAGTCCACATGCTTTCAATGCTCGTATTGTGGGTGGATGAATTAATGTGGCAAGATCCACATCCTCATGCTCGCGTTCCAGCCAAATAAGCATTTTCTATGTCCTACATTGCAAAAAAGATGTATTAGAACAAGGTAGTTCAAATAATTTTCGGCGGAAATGGAGAAATTTGAAATTTTAAAACCTATTTCGCGGGGTTCGCACCTACTGGTTACAAACAGTGCATAGGTCCACACTCGTTGTAAGCAATAGGTGCGAACCCACGAATTTTTCTTTTGTAGAAAAAGGTCGGGGTTCGCAAGGCCGCATGTTGCACCTACGGACCCCCGCGAGCATTTTTCTAAATCAAATTCTCTTTAAAAAATCAATTTTAAAGCCCTAAAATAAAATGTAAACAGTTGAAATGCAAGATAAGGATGATGTGGATTACCTGGAGCTGATAGTTTTTGATTCCAACGGATGGATTTTCCACAATCTTCACAGGAAGTTTCTTACCCAAAAGCTCTCACTTCTCACTTTGAAATCAAACGGTAAAAATGAATTTACAAAAGCCCTTTTTATAAGCTTTTTTGAATAAATGAATTTTTAATTTATTTATTTTTCACTTTAAAAAGGTATCTTTTGATGCATTTTTATTTATTTTAAACAAGTATGAGTAATGTTTTGAGTTTTTGTGTAGAATATTGGATTTTTCAGGGAAAATTGATCATTTTCAATAGAGAGCATACCTTTTTCACTTTTTTGGACTCTCCCAAAATTTACGAAAAAGAAAAACATAGGAGTCCTCTTTAAGCTCTTTTTTGACTCATAAAATATGAAAAGATTTCCGAGTTTTTCCTTTTTAAACTCGTTAAAACATAATTAAAAGGACAGTCCACTTACAACTCTTTTCTGACTGTATAAAAATGAAAATATCGTCAGACTTTTGTCGTTTCAAGTTCGATATTGGTTATAAAATGACGTGTCTTTGATCGCTTTTTTACTTTTTTAGAACGGAGCCACTAATTATGAAAATTACTCTTTGATCGTAATGGTCAAGCGGTTCTCTCAAGTATTATTTTATACCTTTTCGGGCTTAGGGGACACAAATTTACGAAAAATGACACCCATCGAGTTTCCTTAATTGTTTCTTCTGACTCCCTAAAATTGAAAAACACTGAGTTTTCCCTATACTAGACTCGTTAAAGTTTAACAATAAAGGACCAGTTCAATTTTAAACAGGAATGAACCACTCCTTCTTAGGGTCCGAATTTTAAACTAAGTTGGATTCATTCAAAGGATGATCTTATAAACAAGCAAATGTTATCCTCCTCAAGCTTGTCAAAAATAAAGAGGTATTTGCCAAAAATGGTGGGGGAAAAGAGAGAAAATGAACTCGTTTGTTACACTTTGTGTTTTAGAAAAGCAAATAGCCACTCTTGAACACGACACTTTTATTCACTTGGGTTGGGAAATCCTTTGCCTAACAGTTAATCAAACCATATTGAAAGTCTTCAGCCGGTTTCTGGGTATTAGCTTTGGGTCAATTGTCACCAAACCATCTACAGTGTCGTTATGTGTTCAAGAGATCAGTTGAAATAAACCGTTCATTTGCAAAATATCTATCATCCATTTTGACCATCCCTGAGTTAGTCCTTGCCAAATATATTTCTTCAAAACTTGATCTATGATTTCGTGTTGTGGGCTTGTCTACGACGGATCACTTTCTATCGACTTTAGCTCATTATCTAGAAAGATGATCTAGGAATCATCAGTACCTTGGAATCTACATGCCCTAATGGCAGGTTTCTTGCCTTCGATGATAGGTTGCATCATTGACCTTCGATCAAAGGATTCTATGACATGTTTGACATCAACTCATCTATTCACATTTCATGGATTATACTGAGTACTTTGAGAGCCATTGACATTATTGGTGGTTTCTCTCACACTTGTTAACAGTTCACATCATTGACTTATAATCAAGTGGTTTCTACCATGTTGGACTTCGACACATTCATTCACATGGATAGAATCGTACTAGTTCGGGAAGCAGAAATCAAGACCCTGGATCTAGTTTCTACCATTCAAGCTGCAAGGAATTTTGTTATTCATTATATAGTGGACTATTCATAAATAGATGGTTGCACCCATACTGTGTCTACATATGTCTATACTTGTGGTGTATTACAGAATCATTCTTGTATCAGAATAGTTTAGCTAGTTTTATAGTCAGTTTGATCTAAGTATGGGAATGCCTACCTCAACGATGATATCTTCACATATATATATTTTTCATTGAATGTTTTTACAGGTTCTGACTGGGGTGTCCACAGGATAATCCTTGAAATGATAAAGTACTTCACTCTTCATAGATGACAAACTCTATATTCATCTATTACAGACTTTGCACTTTAGGGGGAAATCTATTGCACAAAAAATTGTCACCTTGGCATTCTGCAATCTGTATAAGTCCATTGTCACTCATACTTTCCTCCTTTGCAAGTCTTAAGCCTCAGTTCCTCATATCAAGCCTTGAAAATAAGAGAATGCCCTTAAAAGTCTCTAAAACTCTGGTTCTGTACTTTCTCTTAGCATTACCTGCAATCCCGCATCTAATGGTCATGTTCCCTATGCACCTGACCAATCTGTCTCTGTGTTATAGGTGCAAACCCCTATAAAAGTTAAAAAGGCAGTATATTCTTTAAAACTCACTTTGAGTCATTTCTAGAAGCTTCTGGAAGGAATCTTGAGGTGGAAAGTTTGCTCCCTTAAGGTTCATGCATCCCATACCTTAAGGAGCTAACCCTTTGATGTGGGGAGCTTATCCCTTTGAAGGAAGACTCTATCCCTTCATAGATGGACCTGCAACCTCCTTCCTTTGCACTATAAAATGAAGCATTGTGCTGGTTACTAAGGAGGTTGAAAGCTAAATATTTTTGAGGTGAAATGCTGCTGGAACTTAGTCTTCCTAATTGAGCTTTTGTGAGGAGAGATTACATACCTCTTTGATCTCATTTGGAAGAGTGTGAGGCTTGTCAAAGTAAAGGAGATTCCTGTTTGCGACTGTGGGAAGAGCTTGTACAACATCAGGGCTGAAAAGGTTGTAAGGTTCTTCTATTTCAAAGTTAATACAAATAAGTTTGTTTTTCTCAATAAGCCGTGTTTTATGGTTTATTTTATGGATTCCTTGATCACCATAATGAACATGATTTATGATATTAGCTATGCAGGTGTTATTTGATGTGTGCTAGTTTGTGATTGTAGGTTCTCAAAAGGAAACTCTTTCAGACAGTTGAAGGATGGCTGCTACAAACTAGCATTGGACTTAAGGTAGGGCCTAAACACCTCTATAGTTTTTGTTATGAATCATATATGTTTAGAGAAAGACAGATTTTCTTGTCCTACGTGTTGCTAGATATCTTTTGATAATATGGAGATTAGCCTTGTCTACAAGATCGATTTATCCAGCCAAGAGAATAGCCACTTTACTCTCTTCCTTATGATCATGGTAGGCTGGCTCCCAATGAGACCCCCTATCCTTCATTGACAAACCCTGTTAGCAAGTTATGTCAATGTTTTACTTTTTTTCTTTTTATAATGTACTTTCCCTTATTTATACATAGAGGGTGGTTCAACACTCCTTAAGAGTAGGGATGGTGGAAGAATTCTTAACACCTCAATAGAAAAATATGCCCTTTATTCTTATTTTTTAATAATGGTCAAAAAGGATTATGAAATTTTAAAAGGAACCACCATGATAAAAGATAACCAAGCATACCGGTATTAGTAGAACAATGACAACAAGATAATCAATAGTTGTGTCCTTTCCTCTTTTCTGTTAATTTAGAGCAAATTCTTGTAAAGATAGCGATTTTTTACGTAATTTGTTGATTTCAGCATCTTCTAGTTCTCATATTCATTGCATAAGGGTATAGCTGTGTTTCAGAAGTGATCTGAATGATAAAACATAGAAAAAGAAAAAGATAAAAGAAGTGCTATATACAAAATCGTAGAAAAAACTCGAAACTACCATGTAGCAAAGAAAACAAGCACAAGCAAAGTGCAAAGAATGTTGTGTTTTTCAAAAAAGAACAACGAAAATGCTAATGCCATTCCTATACAAAAAGGAACAGCAGAAAGAACCAATACTGTTCCTCCGCAAAAAGGAACAACAGAAAATAAAAACGTGTCGTGCAAAAGAGAGAAAAAATGATGTTCCTTCGGGAGAAGGAACAACAAAAACAAGAATGCTACTCCTTCGGAAAAAGGAACAGCAAGAATGCAAATGTGTCGTTCCTTTGGAAAAGGAACAACAAAAACAAGAATTCTGCTCCTTTGAAAAAAGGAACAGCAGAAACAAAAATGTGTCGTTCCTTTGGAAAAAGGAACAACAAAAACAAGGATGTGCCGTTCATTCGGAAAAATGAACAGCAGAAACACGAAAATGTTGTTCCTTCGAAAAAAGGAATAACAGAAGACGAAAAATGTTGTTCCTTTTGGAAAAGGAACAACAGAGCACAAAAATGCTATTCCTTTCGAAAAAGCAACAGTAAAAGACAGGGAATGCTATTCCTTTTGGAAAAGGAACAGCAGAAACACAAAAATATTGTTCCTTCGGAAAAAGGAACAGCAGAAGACAAAAAATACTATTCCTTTTGGAAAAGGAACAACAAAACACAAAAATGCTATTCCTTTGAAAAAGGAACAACAAAAGACAAAGAATGCTATTCCTTTTGGAAAAGGAACAACAGAAACACGAAAATGTTGTTCCCTTTGGGAAAGGAACAACAAAATACGAAAATGTTTTTCCTTTAGAAAAGGAACAGTGGAAAATGGAGAATGTTGTTCCTTTTAGAAAAGGAACAGCAGAACACGAAAATGTTGTTTCTTTTGGGGAAGGAACAAGAAAGCACGGAGAATGTTGTTCCTTTCAGAGAAAGAATAGCAAAACACGAAAATGCTAATCCTTTTGGGAAAGGAACAACAAAACATGAAAATGTTGTTCCTTTGGAAAAAGGAATAGCAAAACACGAAAATGTTGTTCCTTTGGAAAAAGGAATAGCAAAACACGAAAATGTTGTTCTTTTTAGAAAAGGAACAACAAAAAAATGCAAGTTCTGTTGCTTCCGAAGAGGAACAACAAAATGATGAAAATGTTATTCCTTGTAAAAGGAACATCAAAATGGTAAAAGATGTTGTTCCTTTTAAAAGGAACAACAAAGCACAAATGCTATACAAGTGAAAAATATATACAAGACAAAAAATTATGTACAGTGTAGGAGCAGTAGAAATACTCAATGATCCAAGGGTGAGGAAGCTTTCTCTTCCTCAACCAAAATCTACATGTCGGAGTCTTTGCGAAGTTGTTGGTAGAAGGATTCCCGCGTAAGCGGTTTGCGATATAATCGAACTCTGTGGCCATTTTCTTTAAAAGTATGTCCGAATCCATCAATAGTGGTTAGAGTAATGGTGCCATTATCATGTACCTTCTGGATTTCGTATGGTCCTAGCCAGTGATTCTGAAGTTTCCTGGGAAAATCTTGGAACTTTGAGTCGTATAGGAGCGCCCAATCTCCTTTTCAGAAAACTTTCTTTTTAATGAGGGCGTCATGCCATTTGGCTCAATGCTGTTGAATTAACGCAGTATGTTGAAGGGCAGAGAGCATGATTTCATCTAGCTCATTGATCCACTGTAATCTATTAGCCTAGGCTTCATCTAAATCTAGACTGACCTTGTTAGGGTCCCACCCTAACCCCCTTATCTATGTAATGGGACCACATCATAGTCAAGAGTCAATAAAGCCCATATTAATAATTGTAAGTGGTTAATCCTCAATTAATAACGGAATCACAGTTAGTTGCAAATGGGCCGTAGTATTAGATAGATGGTATTAGTAATACCACGGTATTGGCCCATGGTATTGCATGTATGAGTCATATATAAAGGATAGAGACACCTTGCGAGGAGCATCGTGTCTTATTTTGTAATCGAGCTCTACTCTATTGGAGGTTGCCCCCTCGAAGAGGCAAGTGAATGTTACTCTCTGAATAATAAAATCATTGCTATTTTGTGTTCTGGGTATATTTTCTTCGCATATTCTATATTTGGGTCTCATTTGTAGGTTAAGAGCATAACAAGTGGTATTAGAGCACTTTCCAGGGCCAGTGGGATCTCCATTTCTTAGCAAAAAAAAATTTCGGCTCAAGACGTGTTCCGACATCTTTAAACCATGGGATCTGTCGTTGAGCACATAAACCTGCAGATTTGGGGAGACATGCATGCAGGAAATACAAGAGGTGGTCATGTCTGTTGGACTCCCTTGTAATCCCTGTGGGTACCCCTTCGAGTAGTAGCGCATTAGACAGAAACGCACATGGACTGCCTTCCACATACCCTCTGGGTATATAGGAAGCCCCCTAGGCTCCCTTGAAACCTCGCCATAGATAAACCATCGGCCGTCTTGTGGCT
>APFE031232363.1:78795-93264 GCA_000404065.3 Pinus taeda | reverse complement strand
TTCTCCACTCATTTCAACATCCCTTATCCTTCAGATTTGAGAAAAAATATGAGAGTTTAAGGGAGAGGCAGCTACAGGACATCCTGTAGACATCCTGTAGGAAATCCAATAGCATCCTATCCCACAAAGAAAACCACAAAGATTGCAACCATCTTTATAATAGGAACTAAAAGGATGAAGAAGCTCCTCCAGAGCTCAGAAACAACAAGAAGATCACCAGCAAGAAGGTCCATCGCATGCACATCAAAAGGAACAAAGCATCAATAGAGGCAAATACACAGTGAAAATATGCAAATTGCAAAGCACAACAAAGAGGCACCACTCCTTAACATGCATCAGAAACGAAGCACATTACCCATAGGTATGTCGCCTTACTCATGCTCTCTCATTAGTACGATATGATCAAAACTGTAGGATTATGCAAGAGTTGATTTTATAAGTGAAGGTGGCTAGTTAACTTGGCCACCTTCGACCAGTGGACGAGAAGAAAAGAGTTTGACCACTCCACACATGGAAAAAGTCAAATCAAAAGAAAAAGGGAATAAAGCCAAAAATGGTTAAGCTACGAAGGATAGGAGTGGGAGATAATTACGAGGTGAGGTGGCATGTGGATTGATAGTGGGACCAATGGTCCAAAAGGAGGTTCTGTTACTTAGCCATCCAAAACACCAGCCCACATGATAATCCATAAAGGGAAATAAAACATTAATTCACATACAAAGAAAGCAAGGGAAACTTCGAGGATTCATCGAACAAAGAGGTTTCTCTCGGCCTTCTTGAAGTAGCACCTATTGGAAACAATCGACATCTACAATGCAAGAAACCTATAGGAAGCCTACATGATACAGAAGAATCAGCCTAAAGAGCTATCAATGGGCATCAAGGGAGGTCAAGTCAAGGGTTATCCTCACCAGAACATAGAAAACTAAGGTAGGATCCATACGTCCCATATTTTCCATTTGAAGAAAAGGAAATCCTTAATCTGGTTAGGAATTTGTAGTGCATCTCGGGATAGAAGGACTGTATTGCATGTCACTAAAAGTTAAAATTCAAAACTTCCTCATCTACCAGAATTCTTGAACTATATCCACACAACCCTCTATAGTCACGAGGGAAAGATGACAGGAGGTTTCAATAAGAGAGAACCCACAAACACAGCAAGGATCCACCAGCATCCTCCTCTGCTGGAAATTTTCACAAGGCATCAATGGATGGGGTTCTTTGAGAGGATGAGAGGATACAAGGATGATGTGGCTATAGGATTTTCCCTCTCACTCATACCCCTCACTAAGACCAATGCCACTGCTGTGATGAAGGGGTTATCAGTAGAAATTACCCCTGAGGTTATGAGCATAATCACTACACTCCCCCTAGGGCTATCATGGAGAAAAGAAGACAAGGGTAACAACGCCCTCGCAAAGAAAAACTTCTTTCTGGAAAGAGAATAACCAATAGAGGACAGAAAATGAGTTACGAAGGAGAGCCATACCCTTGGAATGAAGTTAGTTACCACCACATCAAATATATTTCATGTAAAGGGAGATACAGTGTAGTCTATGGATACCACTTCAAACTCCTCCAAGAACTGAGATTTGGAGAGAACACACCTCGTCATAACAGATTGAGTATACCATACTTCCTTCTACAATACATGATAGAAATGAGCATCAAAGTGCAGGAGGGAAAACATCAACAACTAGCCCATGATGGGTTGATCAAACTCATCCTTGAAGGTGCTCTACAAAGTGTAAGATTCCTTATTGCATGGAAAACATTTACAAACATGCGGGCAGAAGGAGCAATTCAAGCTATTGAATATGATAGAATCCCTACTGCTAGTGAGGGAGAAGAAGAAACAGAGGAGGAAAAAGGAGAAGAAACAGAGGAAGAAAATGAACAACAAACAGAGGAGGAAAATGAAGGAGAGACAGAGAAGTAAAATGAAGAAGACATAGAGGATGAAGCAAAAGAAGAAAAAAATGAGCAGAGTAAAGAAACAGAGGAAGGAAAAGAAGAGGAAGGAGGAGAAAAGGAAGAGGATGACAAAGAAAATGTAAAATAGGGAAAAGGACAGAAGGATGAACTATGTCAGTAGCTCATGACAGAGAGGAAGAAGAATCACCAAGGGTATCTCTAGAGCCTACATAAAACGAGGCAACAACTTTTTAACTGCCCTAAGTACACCTATCAAATCAAAGGGGGAGAGGCAAAGACAAACCCCACTGTACTCCAAGACAAGAAAGAGCACTAGGATTAGTCAAGGAAGACCTCAAAACCCCCACCAAAACTCCAATTGTCATTGAGGATTCACCAAAGCAACAAGAGAAGGCAGGCCCTCTTAAGAAAAATAAAGGAGAAGGAACATCAAAACAAGCTTATCCCAAGTCTCCAATCACCTTTGTTAGGAGGCCTATCACAAGGTTAGCCTCATCAAAGGGAAAAGGTCTCCTACAGGAGACACAGGAAAACCTACAAGAAGCAGAGGCCATCCTACATTAAACTCTGTCAAACCTATAGGAAACTCAGAAAAGAGACCACAAAGGATTTAGTCAACAAGAAACAAAGGAAGTAGGCCAGGAATTGAAAGAACCTAGCCCACAGCCAAACCTCAACTCCTACGATAGGTTCATTGAAGAAGGTAGGGTCATGCCATAGAAGTTTTCCATTCCCCTATTCTTTTAACTCGAAAAGGAGAGGGCAAGGACACACGGGTGGATGCAAATTGCTAAATCAAAAGGGGTAGAGGATGTAGACCATATGGAGGAGAAATTGTAGGAGATGGATAGGGAATTGAAAAGCATAAGAGACGGAGAAGCAATGATGAAATCTCGGTTAGAGGATGAGAACACATGGCTAAGGAAGCATCTACAAGAAATTGAAAGCCAATTGGAAACTATGGTGAGTTTGTCTATGGAGGAAATCTAGTGTAGAATACCAAAAAAGTCTTATGTCTTGTACCTCAAGGAACAATGGTTACAATTCCAGATAAAGACCCTAGCACAAAGAGGAACTATGCCCTTCCAAGAGTATAGAAAATTCATTGATCTCTGTGATCAAAGCAACTTGGAAGATAGAGAAAAAATATCTTAGTTTTATGTACACAATTTGGCCTTGACAGATTTAAATGTGAGGGACCCAAATCCAAAGCTAGGGGACTTGAAATTGATGGCCTTAATATCATCGATAAATCATGAGGAAGAAGGAGCTACTGATTTGAAAAAGGTAATGGAAAAAGAAGAGGCAGAACCCCTTATGATTAGGGTAGAACAATCTGACCGAATGGTTGCCATAAGGACCTACATCCTCATTGCAAATGATCCCAACCTTACACCAAGGTACCTTGCTCTACAAGAACATGTAGTCACACACTTTGAAGACATGATCAAATTGCTAGGAGATGAAAGCTAGCAAGCCTACCAAAGGAGATGGAACACCTTACCTTACAACCTAAAAATCAGAGAATATCATTCTCCTACCAGAATGAGAGAGGCACCAAATAGAACCTGAAAGTATAAGCAGGCACTACAAAGCCTCAAATTCAATTGGGTTTGCTTGAGGCTCAGTCCACCATTTCTTTTGGGAATGTTAGAAGGAAGAGAAGAAGAATAAGAAAGAAAGCAGCCAGGAGATATAGAGAAGAAGGCAAGGTTTTATTCATAGGAGGAAGAGACTACAACAGAAGCATGGGATGTCAAGGAAGCCACTAAAGCAATAAACGATATGGACATAGACTAAGTTGCTCAGAGGATGAGAAACACTTTCAATAGTGGGTGATCATGAGGCTCATCATTGGCTAAAATATATGGACCTTAATACACCTCCAAGCTTACTAAAATCAACTCTTCTCATAATTCCTTACATGTTTTAATTATATTTTGCTTAATGAGATGAGTAAAAGTAAGTTGTTATGTCTAGTGGTGTAATGTGCATTGATTGCAGTTCTTGGGAGAAAATTATGGCTAATTAAGGTGTATAAAACCAAATGAGAAAATAAGGAGAGATTATAGGAGATGGATCATCTTCATTAAATCCTCACTCATTCGAAAATCCCTAAATCAAATCACACCAGCTCAGAGTTGCAGGCAGCTGAGTCACGAGGCTCATTGGCAACCAAGCCAGTGATAGTTAAGAACCACTTAATCTTGAGATTGGGAGCCAAACCTCCCTAGATTTAACGAATGTTTTGGAAACTTCATTTTTATAAATAAGGAGGCCTAGAGGCTCATTAAGATTCAACTTTTTTTATGCAACATGGATAAGTACTTTCGAGTTGAAGGATTGTGACAAAACATTGTTATGCATTTTTTGATATGTTAATGAAAATGAGCATTCACTTGATCTAGCACTGAGTTGACTCAGAGGAGTAAAGCTCTTGGGTTATGGCCCAACCTTAGCAGTAGAAGTTCCTCTTATTGTACTTGTAGGCTTAGGTTATTTCATATATTACTTATTGAATAGATTGTGGCATTACTACATTGCAAGTATTGGTGAATTTGATTATTTTTATTCCATTTGTGAATATTTTTAATAGTAGCATTAGAGAGATAAGTAAATATAAAAAAATACTGATAATAGGTGGATCTTACCTCATTCCTCCCTTGAGGGACCATGGTTTGAGAAAAAAATCCCATTCAACACAAAAAACAGAATTTTGGTTTCTTATGAAATTTAGGGTTTTTCTTTTAATTAGGTTAGCATATTTTAGTTTCAGAAGATAGGGTGAAGTTGTCATTTCTAATATATTAATGTTTGTATTAGATTTCATGGTGCTTTCATAATAGGAATCAAGCATTTGCATGCATGAACTAAGCAAATAAATGATAAAATTATGTTTTCCTATGTTGTTGTAAACCTTTCTTGTTTTGAAATGATTTATGTATAAATTCCAACAATGGTGTGTATATTGTAGGAGTTTCAATAGTGTAGGAAGAACTCATATCATCAGTCTCAGCCAAACATGCCCACCCATGATCACCAAAGGCCACTAAGTTGGCAATCTGAGGTATCATTTCACAAGGACAACTTGCCATGCTTGTTGAGCAAATCCAACCATCATACACCTTCGATTTGGGTTATGAATAAGTCCCAACCACTTCCTTGACTTATTCCTTCCATCGCTCACCTTATTTAAGCCCCATACCACTATCCAAATCAACCCTTACAGTCTTTGGCCTGTTCCTGTAGGAAAATAGGGGATCCTGTAGGTGAGTTAGGAGATCTTGTAGGACGACTTGTAGTGGCCTATTTTGAACCCGATTTTTGAGAAATGCATCAAGAAATCTAGGAGAAGACCCATGTTTTCCTCTGAAACCATCTGACCCATCACAACCATCTCTCTCCACACCTATCCCGCCTGCAATAAAATCAAGAAGGATTATCATTCATGTTTTGACAAAAAGACAAAAGAGGAGAAGGTTGTTATGCTTATTCATGTGCATAGTAGTTAAGTGTTTGATTATATCAGATTTCATGTTTAGGTTAGTTAGGATTTCACATGTGTTAAATTAGATTTCTTCTGAAGCAAGGTATCTTACCAAATAGCTAGATGAGTTGTGTATTTTAGGCATTTATTTCAGTCTTTCATTACTGCAGTAGGTAGAACTTCAATCCTCTCAACTAGGGTAAAGTTATCCTTTCTCAATTGGTAATCAAACTTCTTCTAAATCAATAGAAGACTGGTTTGAGAGCCCTTAGTGGTCTATCACCTAGCTCAACAGTGACAAAGAGTGGACCCATTGCATCCATTTGTGTATACAGGATGGTCACCTCCAAGTTTGTATGAACCCCGAGTTGATGAAGTAAAGTTGCTAGCCCCAGGAGTTGTAGCATTCTTGTTTCAATATTGGTGCTCATCAATACTGGGCAGAGCCGCCTTGGCTTGGTCCCTTGTTCTATGCTTTGGGGGCACCTTTTCCTTGCTTTGGATTTACATATCCAAAGTCTTGCTTCTTCTGTTTAAATTTATGCTCAATCTTGATAGCATACCGACATGTTGCGCTGAGCGAGGAAATGTCTAGGAACTCCACCTCGTCTAGGATGTACCTATGTAGAAAACTATGGTACTTGAACACCAAATTTTGCTTAGTATCCTTGATTCCAAACTTCGTGTGAAGGGTATGTAAAATGTTTGTGAACTCAGGTACATCTTGGTCCCTTCCCTACCGTACTGTGGTCCACTTTTGTATTTGTTTTCATATCTCTTAATAGGTTAATATTGCTCCTTGATGGTGTCTCGAAAATAATTATAAGAGGTTGAAGCTGAAAGCAACAAGCATTCACTCTTGTCCTTTTGTTCATAGTAGGTTTCCCACTAGTCCTTGACGTGTGGGGTGGCTTTAAGAAGTGAAAAAGTAATCTTTTCCCAATTGGAAATGTCATGAACTGAAAAATATCCTTCCAAAATATTTAACCATTTACCTATGATGTCTGCATCTATCAGGCCTTCAAATATGGAAATATCGAAGTTAACTTGTACCTTTAAAGGAGTGGTGCCTCTAGAGTGGATGCTAGATGAATATGCATCGGTTGTGGGTAGCCTTCGAGCAACATTTTTAAAGGATCTCTTTCCCCCTCATCTTTCTTTTCTTTTGCCATGGGTGGTCGTTGGGTTTTGCCAGGTTGATCTTGCAATAGTTCAACCAAATCAAGCCCTAACTCCTTATACCCTGACCTCATTGGGGACATGCAAACAAAAATAGAGAAAGAGCAGACTACTCTGATACCACTGATCAAAAATTAAACAAGGATGCAACAACTTACATATATAATGAGAAACACAGAGATGCAGTAGAAACACACTTCATTTCATTAATAGAAAAATATTGAATTATTCTTACAAACAGAATTGAAATAAGATAGCTTGGGCGATGGTAGCTTATCTCTGAGAAGAGATGTGGTGGCTACATGCCTCTGAACTATGTTACAATAAGGCTCAAGGGCCTATTTATTATTGGAAAACATGAGAAAACCCTAAACAACCAAAATCGTAACCCCGAGAGATGTAGCATGAAGATTTTGAGGGCCTCATTCGGGTTAATGGGGCAACCAACTTCCTAGCGTCGTAATTTGGTCATATTATCTCCATTTGGCATGTACGATACCATGTTGGAAAGGTCTCATCGAGTACTACAGGTTTTTTCATAGGTCTTTTCCTATGTATGTCGGCCTATTGCAAACCCCAAAAACAATTCATTTAGGGGGTCAAAATGGCTCCAAAAGTTAAGGACCCGAAAAACTGCTGAAAATAGTAAAAGATGAATGAACAAGGAAATAGATGAAACTAAATTAGAGGTCTAGGTGGAATATGTGTGTGGCCACCAATCTCCACTTGGATCAGTCACCCATCATCATTATGCTAAAGAAGGATGGGACTTGGTGGATGTGTATAAATTATAGGCATTAAACCAAGTCGAGGTAAAAAATAAGTACCCCTACCCACGATAACTGATGTGCTCGATCACTTACAACAAGAAAAATACTTCACCAAGTTGTACTTGAAATCTGAATATCACCAAGTTTGAGTTAAAGAAGAAGTTACCTCGAAGACTTCCTTCAAAACCAGACAACATTTGTATGGGTTATTATTCATGCTATTTGGCCTATGTAATGTACTAGCTACGTTTATGAGATAAACTAATCATGTACTACACCCTTTTGTAGATTCATTTTTTGTTTTCTATTTGGATGATATACTGGTATATATTGCTACCTTAGAGGAGCGCATTTCACATTTGATGCGGGTGTTAGAAACATTGAAGAAGTGCCTCCTACTAGAAAATGTAAAGAAGTGCAAGTTTGTAGATTCATTTTTTATTTTCTATTTGGATGATATATTGGTATATATTGCTACCTTAGAGGAGTGCATTTCACATTTGATGCAAGTGTTAGAAACATTGAAGAAGTGCCTCCTACTAGAAAATTGAAAGAAGTGCAAGTTTGAGCAACAGTCGTCGGTGTATCTGTGATATGTGATGACTAGAGGAGAACTGAAGATAAATCCTTCTGAGATGGAGGCCTTCATGAAATAGTCAATGCCTACTAATGTTTCTAAGGTTAGGAATTCCGTTGGGGCAACACAGTACCTGAGGAAATTCATAGCCTCATTTTCAGAGGTAGCAACACCGCTCCATGCCATATAGAAAGTGGCGAGAGTTTCCAGTGTGGAAAAGGTTAGTAGATTGCTTTGAAGGATCTAAATAAGAAGATGAGTCAACACTAGTTCTGGAATTACCAAACTTTAATCAACCCTTTGAAGTGGAGAAAGATTCCAATGGTTATGTTATGGAGGTTTTCTTGATGTAGGGAGGAAGGGTTGTGTGCTACCATTTTTAAGTATTTCATGGAGTAGTTCTTAACTACCCTACGTATGAAAAGGAGATATATTCCATGGTGAAATTTATGAAGAATTGGAAGCACTATCTAATGGGAAAGGAGATAGTAATTGACAAATATCACAAGTTGTTACAATACTTGTAGGCCTAAAGTAGGCTATACTAGACAAGGAATTACAAGTGGGTGGGGTTTTACAACAGTTTCATTTGGTGATCGAGTATATGAAGGGAAACACAAACATGTTGGGAGACACGATTTCAAGGGAACCCACATAAAAAATCATAGCTTTGGGGACTCTTATGCACCTATATCTATTCATCCATGATGCATACAGAGAAGCATATTTAGAGGATGAGGACTTCAAGAGGTGTATCTGTAGTTGCAAATTTGGAGTCATGTGCATGATAGAAACAACATCATTGACTACCATATCCAAGATGGGATACCATACATGCTAGATATACTATGTTCTCCTAATGGTGAGCTATTGTAACTTACTAGAGAGGATCACACCTCCAAGATTGCAAGGCACTTCAGTGTAGGGAAGATAGTGGCCAACTTGCAGAGGTATGTGCATTGGCCCAAGATGAAAGAGCAGGTAGTTAGGTTCATAAGAGGATGCATGTTTTGTTGTACCATAAATCCTAGCAAAATGAAATAGGGTCTATATCATCCCTTACCTGTACCTACTTTTCCTTGGGAAATCATTTCCATGGACTTTATGACAGGTTTACCAACAACCATGAAGGGACGTGACTCCCTATGCATGGTAGTTGATAGGTTTAGAAATATTTATGTTATGATGACCTATAAAAGACCATCAGTCAGAAATAAGAAACAAACTTGCTTTTTGGATAGGTCTCGGTGCACTTTGGGATACCAAGGAGCATCGTTTCATATAGGAATATGATATTTCGCAGTGCATTCTAGACTAAATTGTGGGAGAAGATGGACATAAAGTTAAAGAGATCTACAACAATCCATCTACAAACATATGGACAAACAAAACTAGTAGACATGAATTTGGTGCATCTTTTGAGGGGTTGCAGCGAGAAGCATCCAAAGAACTAGGATGAAAATGTAGTATATATACAACATTGTTGCAATAGAGTAGTCCACACTTCTAAAAGAAGGTTTTGATTTGAAACTTTTTTTTGTATATTTTCCACCTTGATCTTCAGATATTTCATATGGGAACTGAGGAGGAGTGAGGGGAGATCTTACAGAAGATGCATTGAGGACTGAAAAACTTATCGAGAAAAGGAAAATATATCTACAGGTTTAAGAAACATTGTAGAAGTACAAGGTGAGACATGATCGACACAAAACAGAGAAATCATTCAAGGTGGGTGACATGGTATGGCTACGGTTGGATAGGGAGAGGTTTTAGGGGCCCGGTAAGAAAATCAAGGCTCTGAGGTATGGTCCCTTTGAGATATTGGAGAGGGTGGGTGATCATTCCTATCGAATCAATTTAAACCATATATGCACATTTACTAAATTTTGATTGTAGAGAATTTGAAACTTTATGAACCTTCCATGCTACATAAGGAAGAGGAACACGTGCTACCTTCTATGGAGGATTTGGTACCAAATGCATAGGCAGAGTTGACAAAAGATACAATTTTTCAAAAGAGGTACAAAAATCCAAGATAGGGGCAACATGACCTTTGGAAGGTTGGATTCAAGGGACAACTTCCAGGAAAAACTGAATGGTACACTAGTGAGAAGGAGGAAACATTTCCTCACCTCATTTAATAGACGTATTTGGGGATCAAAAGCCTCCCAAAATTGAGAGGTGTGATCCAGATTGGATCATTATATTTTTTTCATCCATCTCGATGATCTTAGAGTGGAAAAAATGAAGGAATCAACTCACAGGATTGTTTTTACCAAAGATATCGAGTTTTTAGGAATCAATAGATGTTTTCTTGGGGGTAAAACTTTACTGCTTTCACATGGAAGCTTTTCATGCTATTCTACACACAAATATCTTTCTAAAGGCATAAGAAACATGTCAATCTGATTTTGTATATGAAGGCTATGCCACTCAAAAGTTGACCTTCCTATTTTTGCGACCGTGGTTCAATAGGATGTTGCGTCAGCCCCCATTATTGGTGGAAAATGAGCTACCCATGTGATTATGATGTAAAAGACTCTAGAAGAGTCTATATTGTAACTTTGTTCAAGATTTTAGGTGGTCAAACTTAACCAATAGTAGGCTATCGGGTTGTGTTATAATCAGGTCAGTAGGTGGAAGAAGCATTCCATTATTTTGAGTGCATTGGTTCCATAGTTGAGTAAAAATATCCGAGAGGGATAAGAGGTAGCACACACAAAGAGGATTTGTGCACTACGACATCCCATGAGCGACATGCCATACTTCCTTCTACTTACAACCATATTTCCAAATAGTGAAAGAGAGAAGAGTGGCCTCACCTTTCAGTTGCGTCTTCTCCCGAAAGGGTTTCCTAGAGCGTATCTTATGTCTATGTGTGTGCATGATCCTTTGTTTTATCGTTCTCTATTTTCTACATACATTCCATCCGCATGCATGCACTAATTACAATAGAATCTACAGATCTACAAATTTTATAAAATTCTAATACTACGGAATTTCATATTTTTAATATAATTTTATCAAATATGTTGTGACGAAACATTTAATGGAATATCCATTATAGTTTACATATCATCAATATATAGGGCTTAATAATGGGTTTTAGTGTTGATATGACTGTTATAAAGGGCTTAATATTGGTCCTCTGAAATGAGGTCTTCATTGATAAATATTCCTAACCCTTTTAGCACAACGGTTTTGTTGAGAGTGTTATATTTATGGTTTCTATAACTTATCTTAATATGGATTTTCCTATCTTATGTTCAGTAATTTTTCTCAACATCCTTTATTTTATAGAATATTATTTCAATTGGTGATTTTTTGTTTAGTTCGTTATTGAGTTTTGCTAATGTGTCATCATATGTCTACTCTTTAATACCAAAGACGAGCAGGTTCAAGGCTCTTATGCTACACTCGTTGTCAAACTCTAGGAGCTTTTTCATTTCCTCTTTGATGGGTTTGGTATTCAAGTTATCTTCCAAACTACTGAGGGTCAAATTATTTTATGGTTTTTTTGTATCTCTTTAATATTGTTCGTAAGATTAAGATCTTCTTCAAACACTTCTTGGGTTGATAATTTGTTTTCGTGACTTTGTTATTGCATGTCTTCCAATCTAGTATCCATTTGTTGCAACAAAATATCCACTCCTAGCATTATATTGTTTATGTGTCTAAAGAATTATTTCAAGCATTTCTTTTAACACACATTGGTGTTTGGCTTCTCCCTTCTCTCAACATTTTTTTTATAAGATTTATATGTTCATACAAATTATCTAATGTTAGTTTTCTAATTATCTCTATAATTTATAATAAATTAATAATATTTAGAAAATAAATAAATAATAAAAACAGATGACCTATCGTTTGTCCCTACGTTACCAGTCCTTCAAAATTTAGTTAAATCCTCACCGCCTAAAATATTCATAATGCATAATTCTCAAGGTCCTTCAAAATTTAGTTAAATTCTCACCGCCTAACATATTCACAGTCCATAATTCTCAATATATTCATAGCTAAAACTACACGACTATAAATATATAGGATGAAAATAAAAAAAAAAATAATATATATAAATTTATGTGTTCAAACAGGGAAAATGTATTGCCTAAAATTTTTAGTTGAAAAAATATTGACACCGACAGAAATAATTCTACCATATAAGAAATATTCACTACAAAAATATATTCCCAAGAAAATATTCACCATACGAAATATTAAAATGTACAGAAGAAATTGCATTAACGTAACTGGATAAAAAATGTATATTCTTAAAGTGGAGTTTAACCAGTCAATACCCCTGCAACAGAAGGAAAAGTGAAACCACCTAACACAGATATGGGAGTTGGAAATGCAGGTGAAACATTATAGGTGGCACACGGAATTTGTATGGGTGTGGTGTGCAGGTGGTAGTGGGAATTACCTCAAATAAGTATAAGCGTTGTTACTAATATAATATAGTATCGGTAAATTATAATTTATTATTTAATGTTTGTAAATTATGTAAATTAATGTTACCATTAGTTTGATAGCGTTATTTATATTATGAACTTATGATTAAAAAACGTACATAATATATGGTCAATTTTGGGAAGTTAGTTTATACTATGAACCTATGATTAAAAAATGCACATAATATATTGTCAGTTTTGGGAAGAGGGCAAATAAGATTGTGAGGTTAGCTTTGGGAAAAAGACAAATCAGATGGTGAAACCATTTGCGCCTAAAAAACTTTGCTCAGAGATAAAGGAAAAGACTAATAAGTAGCTAGACTAATGTTTAGCATTGCCTTATCCATTAAAATAAGATGTCTTTTTATTAAAAGAGGTCATAAGTTTATCTTAATTTCTTCTTTGAATTTAAATATTAATTTTTTTAATAAACTAAAAAAATATAATAATGTTTTTTAATAGAATAAAAAAATTAAATTAAAAATAAATAAATAAATATTCAAGTCTATAATATTATGGATAGATGGTGATTTGGTGCTTTTCTTAAAGACTCTTGATGTGAAAGTCATTTAATCATTGCTAACCCACCAAGTACCAAAATAATCACACATATAAATTAAATAATGCTCACCAACTTTAATAATTAAAATTATTATAATCAATTTTTTATAATAAAAAATAAAATGTTTCCCTATTTAACTAATAAATTTCTCCCTATTTGAATAATAAATTAAATGAATTCAGAAATTCAAAGCACAAACTCCCGACATGGAAAACCTATCTACTCACTGCCCTACTTCTTACCAAATCAAAATTATGCCGAAGAAAGTTTTGAACTTAGAAATGACATTGATTAACAGTTTTACTGCACGATGCTTCCACCACTTCTTTGAAAATTATATCATCATTCTTAGGTTATTCGCTGAATAGAATTTCGTACGAATCACGTCTTCTTAAAAGGCGGGCGTCATGGTTAAAGAGGAAATCCTCTCTTTCTTTTGTCAATTCTTAAAAGGTGGGTGTCATGTTTAATGAGGCAATCCTCCATTTTTTTAAATCTTCAATTGGAATTATTGGAAATGTAAATCTGTCAGGTCGTTTGTTCATAAAATTTCGTTCAATTCTTCAAAGGTGGGTGTCATGTTTAAAGAGTAAATCCTCTCTTCCTTTTTGTCAAATCTTCAACTGGAATGGTTAGAAATGTAAATATGTCAGGTCATTTGTTCATAAAATTTCGTTCTAGCCAAATTTTCTCAGCAGTCGGAACTTATTGCTGAAGAGGAGATCCTCGGGTTTAGCATTCGACATTTGAATTCGAGTTGTTACTATTCCTAGTGACTCTTTTCCAAAATACCAGGAGGAAATTCCTAATTCAGTGTCCACTTTGGCGGCGCCATTCGTACATAGTGTTATTTCAAACATAGTTAATACGAATTCGAATTGGATTCGGTATCGAAAAAATTGGACCACCAAAAATACAATATGGAAAAAAAAATTCCTAATTCAGTGTCCACTTTGGCGGTGCCATTCGTACATAGTGTTATTTCAAACATAGTTAATACGAATTCGAATTCGAATTGGATTTGGTATGAAAAAATTGGACCACCAAAAATACAATATGGAAAAAATTCGGAAATATAGATCTTTCAAAATTAAATTATTTTTAAAAGTAGAAAATAAAAAAAGTCTATGTTTACAATATATTAAAAAAAGTCACTTAGTCAAATCTTAAATTTTAATATAAAGCTTAAAAATGATAACATTATTAATTAATAACTAAAACAACTTAAATGTCTTTTTTAGATTTTTCAAAGAGTTGTTTACAGTGTAGATAAACACACCCAAACTTTAATTCATGGTTTCAATTTCTTTACTATGGAAAAAAAGAGAAGTATGAAATTCAAATAGAAAAAAAATGGAGATTATATATTTTATAAATATTTATAAATAAAAATTTATTATTTTTTGTTATAAGAAATTATTATTTTTAACAAGTATAAACTTACTATTTTCTACAATATTTTAATATAAAATTTATTGTTTTTTACAACTGTAATTTTTTTAATATGC
>APFE031232363.1:60693-78309 GCA_000404065.3 Pinus taeda | reverse complement strand
AATTTTTTTAATAAAAAAAAATTATTTAAGAAAAAAAATACTGTACCGAATTGCAATTTCCAATTTCCGAATTTGCCATTTCCAATTTCCGAATTTGCCGCGAACCAAATCATAATGTCGTATTTTCGAATTTAAGGCCCGTACGGCCGAATTTGGTAACTATGATTTCAAACATGTTTTTAATAGCGATGCACATTCCGGTCAATAGACTTGAAATTCGTCGCTGCTTTCATGGCCAACCTTCTTCTGTAGTTGTCTGACATTAATTCAAGTCACCGAAACGATTCAAGGGTGCCATGACTGGTCTGTCCTTATGGTAACCTCCGGAATCGCTGGCTGGGTCCAGGCTTCCCATTTTCTATGTTAACTATCCAATCCCCTGCCACAGCCGGCCGGACCAAACGTCGAGTCTCAAAACAAATATTTCTACGAGAGGCTTTCGGTCTGCCATGTGCGATAATTGAAAACAGGGGCTGGCATTTCCATAATGGCAGTCAATACGCATGCACGTCAGGGAAGGCGGCCATGGATCTTACATTCACGACTGCCAGGCTTATAAGTATTCGCACTCCTTCACAAATTTCTCAATCAAAGTCTTTTAACTCTCAGAGTTCTTGCTTTCCTATACTGACACGCATTCTCTTCTGCTGTCAATCCATTAGATATCATATCGTTTGTGTTGAGAGTGTACTTCGTTCTCACATCATACTGTTCTGTTAACACAGAATTATGATGAAGAGCTGTCTACTGCCTCTCGTTATTATGATCACTTTTCTGCTCATTGCAGGCGGTAGCTGCGGCAGATTGCTCCCGAGGAATGCCGACAGTCCGTCGGCCTTCGATACCGAGAACACCAAGTTATCGTTTAAGCATAGCCCGAGTGACCAAAGAATGAAGAAAATTGAACTTTCGACCTCCAACAAGGTTGATGGCGACTTGAATTTACTACTGAAAGGCGGAGAAACACCATCCAGGGACCGTCCTAATGCAATTTCCGTGGTGACTGAACGGCGGCTTTCCACATCCAGTAATAGCCCTGGGGTCGGTCACATGCAGATGTTCCGGCCAAAATCACTCAACATGACCAAATCCGATAACAACCATATTGAGGATCACGTGCAGGAAAAGAAGGGCCATAAGCGCAAGTTGGGTTCAGTCCCAGCCCCGGAGACGGAAATTAACGGCTTTCAACGCATATTTAGGCGTAGTTGAGACCAAATTTACGAGCTGGCAGTTATTTCTCTGTGTATAAGGAATTCGCTCATGACAAAGCCCAAGCCCAATACTTATTAGTTCGGATTTGGGTGTGCGGGATTTGGAGCTAGTCACATATCTGGTTAATGTACAGATTTTGATCTGAACTACGTGTAAAACATTCTTGCAACAATAGGTATAATTCACCACTTCAATGGTACATTCAATTATATTATTTTTCTAAAAGGTTATATATAGAAGCGATTTTCAAATCGAGCTAGTCAACTTGTAAATTAAAGTTGTGGCATATCGAGTCTCAAAATCTTGTTGTTGCGAGGAAGTTTGTTCAATAGAAGAAATTCGTCCTTTAGAATCCTATATCTCTGTTTGTGACTCTTTCCGGGCGAAAAAGATATAGAAATAATTTGAGTACAGCATTACAATGCATTATTCAATAATATGGGTTGAGACGTGGCTGGTGAATTACAACGTATGGTTACTTAACCTCAAGATTAGTCATTTCATTCAACTGGTTACATCCAAATCCAGAGGTTTTGCTGGGATTCAGCCAAGGGATGACTCCTGCAAGATAATGTGGAATTTTAAACATGTACGGATAATTTCATGCGAAATTCTAAGCAAGATTGAGATAAATAACTGTATAAAAATCATATAAATAGTTTCCTCACATCAATATTGACAACTTTAACACATATGGCAATAAAGAAAATTTACTAACATGAAGATTAAATAATTTATCGAGCAGAGTATTCATAAAATGGATTTGGTAACATATGTATTCAAATCGTAAGTCGAGACAGATTTATATATATGTATCCTAAAGAGCTTGCCCTGAACAATTATGAACTCTTTTCAAGGTTTTTGACCCTATTTGAACCGTTGAAGTTGGAACTCGAATTAGAACAACGTATACCCCTCCCGGATCTCCGTGCTACTGAACAAGCTTTTAGTAAATGTAGTCGGTATATTTCTAAACCTAGTTAGGAGTTCCAACGTTATTCGATGTTCGGTTCCATGTAAAAGTAAACATATACACTATCTTTACGGTAACGGCATACATACATACAGTTGTAAGTAAGCACACAATTCTTTAGGCACACTCTTCTTCTAGCTAGGATCTATAGCCATTACACGGACATATCGCTAGACCAAATGCTCAGGTAGAGTAGGCGACGGAAGTTAATAATATTTTATGATCAATCATTATTGATATTATCAATTATTATATAATAAAATTAAATATGGTTAAATAAAGGATAAATGGCTAAATTTTATAAAAAAATATCAATTATTATATAATAAAATTAAATATGGTTAAATAAAGGATAAATGGCTAAATTTTATAAAAAAATATTTCAGGATAATGAATTATAATTAAATTTTGGTTATTTATAGTTTTTTGTGTTATTATTGTTAAATTATAGTTAATCATGTTTAAGTGTAGTTAATGATAATAAATATGGCAACTAAGTTATCAATAGTCATATATATTCAATAATGGTCATATTATCATTAACCATAATCAATCATTATCAATAGTAAACAATCAAGATGAAATCAACTAAATTCAAAGCATATAACTTTGGGTAAACATTACATTGCAACATAACCATAAACAAATGTAACAGGGTCTCCATAAGTTTGCAAATATGAACATGTTATAACCTATATATTATTATTTTATGTTCATATAAAATTGTAATAGCATTGATGAATAATATAAAAAATCTCCAATTTCATGCAAGATGAAGAGAAGAGAAAGAAGCAAATCTCCAATTTCGTACGAGGAGAAGAGAAGAGAATGAAGTTTTTTCTCACGATGGGGCTACGGTTTTGTAGTTGATGCCACCTCACATCAACTAATTCCATTATGCCTGCAAATCGATGAGCTTTGTTGTACATCCAAGGAGATAAATCATCATTTTAGCTCAATAGAAGCCAATGGATCACAACCCCTCAAAGTGGACTCAAGGGTTTCGTATCTCACAGATTACAGTCTCTAAATATAGATTCCAACATTTTTCTTTGGATATTCCTTCTTTTAGGGGCAATCGATCTTTGAAAATAATAGATGCTACAAATGATATATGTCATTCCCAAGATTGACTTAGGCTCTTTTGTGGCACTTTGCCATATAAGTATGTTGAAGGAGAGAGAATTGATCTTTGAATGGATTGTTAAGAATTGCGATTATGTTAATGTTTTTTTTATTATTATTCTTGAAAGAAGAGAAGCTATGGATCTTATCTACAAATTGGGTCCTTACTCCATGGGATCAAGGGAATGTTCCTAGCCCATTGGACCATTGATTTCATTGCGAACATGAAAATCTATTTAGCTCTAGTCTCAATTAAACTGCCACATCTCCCAATTTTCTTCTAGGTTGAGGATACCTTAAAAACAAATGGATTCAATATGGCTCATTATATAACACTGGAAAAACATAAGGTTGATATTCTCAGTTGCAAATAATATGTGTCGTTATATATTTTGATAAGGGATTATGTGAACCAATTCATCCTGAATTGGAGCCGTTTAGCCACCTTCCATCTCTTAATTCTAAGAAAATTCTTTTTAAATGTAGTATTCACGATGAGTATGAGAACATTGCAAAAAATTGTCCAATCATCAAAGATACTTTGTCCCTCTTTAAGTGGAATTCAATTCCTAAGAATAATGATGAAAAATACGTTAAGAAAGTTTCAAGAAATAGAAAGAGTGGGGATCCAAGGATCATATGCTCAAGCCTCAACCTCCCTCCATCCCTTAATATCACAAAAAAGTAGAAGAATTTTAAGATCCAAAATCAAATTAGAGAATATCAATTCTTCACAATCAAATACAATTTCTATTAAATATTCCTCAAAAACATCTCAACGTAAAGCTTTATTACTGAATCAAATACAATTTCTATTAAAGATTCCTCAAAACCTTCTCAACGTAAAGCTTCGTTACCAGAACAAAAAAATTCACCAAAAAAACGAGAACGTAAGTGAAGGTGATAATGCCCCCTCATCTCCATCTGTTTTGGAAGTGTTAAAGAAAAATTTAGGTCACTTCCTTCCTCGACATGAAGTAGCAAAGACCACAAATAAATAATTTGTGGCTCAAGCAGGAAACTCTAGACTCCTTTGCTCTAGTGTTTATAGAGATAAAAAAAAAAAAAAAAAAATTATTGCGTGAATGCATATTACTCAATATTCATATAATGTTAATGTTAAACCATGCTAAGGTCATAGCCAATGGTAGGATAATCAAATCTCGCAAGCAGCCGTAAGCAGCCGTAAGCAGCCGTAAACATTAGCAACCATAATTGACTATGAGAAACAAAAATAAAAGAAACCTAACGCAACACAGCTGTGGCTGAACATTACATCGGTTGGAAAACATTGCAATTTAACATAAGTTAACTATTATAAATTATACATTAGTACTTTATTTTTAGGTAATAACATAATATTATCTATCAACATATTGCACAGCAAATCAACACAAGAGTGAGTCAAGCAACATGGATTAACGGTTTTTTTTTTTTTTTTCCTAAAGGAAAGTTCCGACGAACGAGTGCCTGAGCACCTTAGCGCATTTGAGTTATCCACTTGCTTCCAACATAGGTATTATGATTAAATGATGTTAATCCCCGGCTGTTGTAGGCTTACAAAATTTGGGGATTGTGTTGTATTTTGTGTCTCCTGTAAGGGGTTTGGAAAGCGCTCAACAATCTCGTGCATTGATACAAACTGGCCCATAATCTTGATTACAAGGAAATCAAAGTAGTCCATCGCTATTGTGGTCATGGTTGGAGAAGACTGGTCAACATCATTTATTTATATATAAACATTTATTTACTGAAAAGATTAATCCCGATATTTGAGTTTCATTATTCAATTAAATGACATGTTTTAAAAAACCAATTTTTTTTAGTATTATAAAAGAAATATATATAATGATAATACTAATTCAAATTATTATTTATATCTTAATTTATATTAATTTTACATATTTTGAAATAACATATCTTACAAAAATATATTATATAATATTTAGACAAATATTCTATACATTTTGATTAGTGCAAAATATATTCTAAGAATATAATCGCCTGCCCGTCGTGCAAGAAGAACAAGGTTTGGTTGTGAAGTGCGAAAGGCAGTTGGTGTGAGGGCGCACCCACCCGACTTGGGCAAAGGATCTTGGTTGTCACACGGTGGTGTGATTATGTTGTAAAATTGGCTAAGTATGAAACTTGGTGTTTCCAAGTATACTTGTAAAGCATTGTAAACTTGTAAAGTTGTATAATATATTATTCGGGCAGACTCATTGTTTAGGGAGTTGTCCCTCACTTTATACTGTGCAATGGTGTTCTCTTATATAATTGCTGATGATAATGAATGTGTATAGGTGTTCATTGGTATAAAGGAAACATTAATAATACTTGGTTGCGAAACACAAAATAAGTAGGATAAGTGGTTACGCGTAGTCCACGAACATAAGTATTGGTGAAAAGAAAGTGTTCAGTGGTGCCGCACCTTTCCAAGCGTGGTTGAAAGACTACCATCGGCCTGGGGGCGTGACAGTTGGTATCAGAGCTATTTTAAAGACTTGGAGAAGTCTTGCAGGAAGTTGGGTGAGGCAAGTGTGTAAGCACTTGACAGTTGATGAGAGTGGAAGAAAGTACTTGCAGGTGAAGGAAGGTAGTTTCACATACAAGTGGAATAAGAGCTGGTTCATGATTGCAAGGAACTTGGTGAATCTGGTGAATGGTGAAACAAGTTTAGCAGAGGTGAGGCATCATGTTTGGGCCAAGATGAACGACAAGGCATGGCGGGTTTGGAAGAATGCGAAGGGAAGCTCTTGCTTACCTTATACAGGTTGAAGCGGATGAAAGAAGAGAACCCTTGGATTCAAGAGAAGCTTGAAGTCTTGGAAAAGAATGTTGAAGATGAACTTCTTCAACTTGGTTGGACAATGGAGCAAGATGGAGTTGCAGATTGTCCTGACAAGTAAGAGGAAGTCGTGATGATTGAGGATGTTGCAAATGTGACAACGATAAAGGATGAACTTGAGATTGACCAAGTTGGACCAGGATCGTGCAGTTTGTAGACATGGATGGATGAGGATGCTCACATGGAGGAGCCTCATGAGGATGATATAAGTATTATTGATACTTGGGCTTCACTTGAGCATTTGGGAGATGAACCAAATGCAGGGAAGAGCAAAATCAGTTTTCCGATGCTAGGGAGCATCTTACAATGGATGTCTATGATAAAACCTTGTATGGAGAAGCAAGGATTGTTGACTGTTGTAGGACTTGTTGGGGTTGTTTGTGACCTTATGATAGGAGGTGCAAAGGCCCGTGACAAGGGAGGAACGTGATGATCATTGCTGAGGATTGGGTCATGCTTTTGCCACATGGAGAATTGGCTAAGTGCCCGACATGACTCATGGACAGATTGAAGAGGGCACACACTTGGGTATGATGATATTTGGGTGGACTTCTCATGGCCGAGACCAAGAAGCAAGTCTTGGTGGAACCTTTAGTGGGGGAGCTATGATGGAAGGGACACATGATGGTGATGATATGGTTGGGTGACCAAGTTCACTAGATCGAAGATTGAAGACTTGGATGAGGATGATCGATTGTTGTGATGGGTCTACTTGGTTGGACTACATGGGCAACTTAGTCATGGACATCAGGTTGAAGACATGGAGCATGACAGTCTTATGCAGAGACATTATGCGGGAGCACTTGTAGAGGTGTCACTTATGGGCATCCAATGAGGAGTGCCAAGGTAGGAATGTTGTGCAGGTGGATTTGCTAGTGTGACATGGAGCTGTTTTACTTATGAGCTGATGGAGAGGTTGTGCACTCTTGTACAACAAGGCCAATTGACTTGGATGGAGTTGTGGGTAGACTATGGAACATTCCTACTACATGAAGAGCTGAGGCATCTTGCAGAGACCTTTTGGCTGAGACTTGTATGCTTGTTGAATGTTGGTTGGAGGTGACTCATGGAGCTCATGATGACATGAGGTTGTGACTTTTGGAGACTTTATATATGGTGGACTTGGAGGATCTCATGCATTGAGGAGCTGAGGTCATGGGTGTGGCTTGGAAGAGTGACTTGATGTGGGGGATTTATATGAGACACTTTGGAGTGATGGAGTTACAACGACGATGATGCCTTGGTGGCAACACTTGGGCATGGGTTGAGCCGAGACTTAATCAATTTTGACACATGGGAGCTGATTGATCTATGATCATGGGTAGCAAATGGATAGATAAGACAAGTGTATACTTGTTTCTATGGTAGACTGCAGGGATTGCACATACAAATGTGATGGAGGTTGCTTCATGGACTTGGATGTGGCACATCGAGAGTCGGAGTTTGATGAGATGATCTCTTCACCTTGAGGAGATGGATGTTTTGCAGGTGGATGATGTTGGGATAGATGCAACTGATTTCATACAACACATTGACACCAAACATCATGGACAACATGTTGCAGATGAGATGGAGACTACTTCATGGACCTGAGCATGGCTTACACTTATATTGAGATGGATTCTTGATCGAGTTGAGGATGTGATAGGATGTTCTGAGAAACAACTAATGGTGGCATGAGGATGTTCACTCTCATGGTTTGAGCGTAATAGTTGGATTGATCACCCGACTAGTTCAGACATGGTGTCCAGAAGTGTACAAAGATGTGTTAGCATTGTGTTGGAGTATCATGGCAGCAGTTCACACAACGATGACACATGGTGAGGTCAACATGAGAGGTTGCAGGAAGCATGTAGCTTGAGATGGAGGGGCCAACCTTGCACGAGAGCAACATGTGGAGATTGCGACGAGATGGTTGATGATCATGGATTGAAATGATTTCCGATATATGACATACCGATGGGGTGTATACCTTGGTATGGTGATCTTGGTGACATATGGTTGCCAGGACGAGATATTGTCGATGACGACAATAATTTTAAGTGGGGGAGGATGTAAGGACCTGCGGTCTGGGACATCACCGCCGGGTGAGAGCGACGAGTTCGTTAGCCAAATGAGCGCACGAGTTGGTAAGAGAACTGAGCGAGACACTTGAAAATGCGCATGTGAAGTGTGAGTAGTCATACATTTATACTGGACGAGTTGAGTGTTCACTACACAAAGCCGATGTTGGATGATTGTCATTCGGGCGAAGGTTGGGAGAGGCCGACCAAACGAATGGGAAAACGAAGGCGTTGGTCGAGCAAGAAAGTGCAGGTCGGCCAAGAGTAGCACGACCGTGCGTGAGGCATATAAATACAACGATGAGTGGAGTTATTTGATCATTCGAACTCAAGCATTCTTGGAGCAATGCGAGTGAGGAGCAGATGACAAGGGAAAGTGTGAAGTAAGATAGAGCAGGTCGTAGGAAAGGTGCAGGTCGTAATGTGCCCGTTCTTGGGCAGGCTTACACGGTGATTCTCGCACGGGTTCCGGTTATTGATTAAGGGTGCGGGTGAAGGCGCCAGACTTGACACAGGTGTCTCGGGTGGCTCGGGTGAGTGCTCGCCCGTCGTGTAAGGATAAAAAAACAGTGCAGTCGAAATTCGGGTGAGGGAACTGGCTGTTGGGCATGGGTGGCAACTCGTGTGATGGCGCGCCTGCCCACCGTTCAAAGGCGTTCTCGCGGAGGATTGCCCATCGGTTGTGTGAAGGCGTGCACGGGTGACTCGGGTGAGGTTGCCTACCCGTCGTGCAAGAAGAACAAGGTTCGGTTGTGAAGTGCAGAAAGCAGCTCGTGTGAGGTTGCACCCGCCCGACTTGGGAAAAGAATCTTGTTTGTCACATGGTGGTGTGATGATGTTGTAAAATTGGATAAGTATGAAACTTGGTGTTTCCAAGTATACCTGTAAAGCATTGTAAACTGGTAAAGTTGTATAATATATTATTCGGGCATACTCATTGTTCAGGGAGCTGCCCCTCCCTTTATATTGTGCAATGGGGTTCTCTTGTATAATTGCTGATGATAATGAATGCGTATGGGTGTTCATTGGTATAAAGGAAACATTAATAATACTTGGTTGCGAAACACCAACTAAGTAGGATAAGTGGTTAGGCGTAGTCCACGAACATAAGTATTGGTGAAAAGAAAGTGTTCAGTGGTGTCGCACCTCGCCAAGTGAGGTTGAAAGACTATAGCCGGCCTAGGGGCGTGACATGTGGGATATGGCTCAACAGATGCAAGGAACTGGCTTATGCTCCCTCCCCCTAATGGTTTCTTTTTCCATTATGGTAAGTCAAATAGTTTTTCCAGAGAATGGTTTCTTTGTCAACATATCACTTTTTAAAAGTTGGTCGATGGTGTGAATTTATGTGAGATTTTTTACAACCAACACTTATGGTTACATTTCCGAGAACAAGAACCCTTGCGGCCCAAGAGAATTAGAGAGTGAAGGTAATCCTCCTCACCTCATGATGCCAACGAAGGTTAGCGAGGATTAAGAAACGGTTGGAGAATAATTTTTAAGGGTTTTTGGGTAATGGAAGTTGAAAAAAGTCCAGCTATGTTAAGAGATGATGTGGCTTAGATTCGTGTGATCTCCAAATGGTTTTGATAATTTAGATTAGACATATAATTATTCAAAACACAAATTAAACATACGACTCACATTACTAATATCAAAAACAAAATAATAATAATTTATATTTGTAACTATAACATTTTAAAACATATAATTAATAAACTTATAAATAAACACAAAAATGAATATAAAATATATAAAATATAAATAATAAATCTATTTTACCTTATATGATAATTCATATATCCATAACCATTATATTCTATGTCTGTATATTTAAATATAATTAACAAACCTAAAAAAACCTTAATATTTATAATAAATTTACCCCGTGTTAAGTAATCAACACAAAATCATCACCCATAACTATTAATAAGATGGATGTCTAGTCTGCCAAATGGATAGCAAAGGAAAAGTTAATTGGCTACAGGTTTTGGAACTCCGTGGGTGATGAGGGCTCATGTGGCAATGCGAAAGGTTTAGGAGTTGTATGTGTCAAGCTTGGGTGATGAGGGCTCATGTGGCATTGCGAAAGGTTTAGGAGTTGTATGTGTCAAGCTTCCAGTGACTAGGGATGTCATGCTATGACATAGTTTCGCCATTATGGAAAGTGTTCAAGCTAGTACGAAGGTTGGGCTCTACCATTTCGACTATTATTTTTATACGTGGTTGGGATGATTATATTTATGGATATATATTGTGTTCCTATTATGTTGGGCCTTATTCAGCATAAGTCAGTGGCACCAAGTAAAATTGGCTAGGTTAGTGGTTCTTTGCGAGGGTAAAATTGTGAATTTCTTGAGTTTTATTCAGCATAAGTCAATGACACCGAGTAAAATTGACTAGGTTAGTGGTTTTTTAGCGTAAAATTGTAAATTTTTTGGTTTGTTTAGTTGAAAAATCAACTTAATATACTAGGAGCTTAACATCTTATCAAGAGAATTAAGTTAATATTGTGTTTACTATTGTGTTTACTAAACTTATAGTAGAATTTAAATTTTTAGAAATTAATGTGGGGCTTTTTATACAAAATTCACAATGTCAAAACTTAATTGTATAATTTATTTTTTATATATTACATTATTATAGCACAATCAAATTTTGTATGAAAATTATGTTTAGAGTAGATAATTTTTAATGGTCACTTAAAAGCATTATAAAGTTACTCTATTCTAGAGCATTAACATGTCCACTTACAAGGATTATAGAGCATCAACATGTCAACTTACAAGGATTGAACCTAGGTAGGGAGGATAACAACTATTTGTCTCAACCCCGGATTGAATCTAGGCATGGATAATAACAACTATTCGTCCCAACTCCCCACGCTAAACTGAACTTACATATCTATTTCTGTATGTGTATATAACAATTAAATTATAAAAAAATTATAAAATATGTCATATATACAAATTTATGTATTATGAGAATTTTAATATAATTAAGAGAAGAAAAATAAAAGAACATCTCTATATAGAAATGTAAAGATTTCTTCAAATTACATTTCTTCAAATTTTGTAATAAAAGGAGGTTTATATATTTAAAGATTTGATTCATATTGATGTTTTGTAGTTATTGAATTAAAATCAATCTAGATCCATCTTAATTTCTAATAAAACGTTTAAAAAAAGCAAACAAACAAACTCAAACCTCTTTTTGATCTTTCTTCAAATTTAATAAATGCAAAATTAAAATTAATCTAAACTATACATATAAAATTCTTGTCAACAAAACCATTTAATTTCAAATATATTCCTTTTAATTATTTTTATTTAAATTATGCAATACCCCTCCTCATTGTTTTTCGTAAATTTTTAATTTTAATACTGAATTTATCCTTCATTCTTTCTTATACTCATAATTTTATAATAATATAAAATATTGTCTTCTTTGTTACTTGAATCGTAAAATATTTTCTTACCTCTACTATAATTAGATGAATAAACATGGATAAAATTGCATTTAATTATTTATTCCATTCGTAATTTTACAAAAGTTGCATTCAATTATTTATGCCGTTGATACTTTTACTATACAAAAGACGTTTATATTTCAACTCCCGGCGCAAGTGGGATTGTGGAATTTTTTATTTTATTTTTTAATCAATGGCCACGAATTGGCCATGAATTTTGCATTGAATGCACGACTGCGATTAGTGGGAGTCGAAAGAGTCAAATATTACTTTCGAAAAGTGGGCGGATCTGTGTTGGTAGGTTAACGTGGCAGTCGCAAATATATTTGAAACGATTGTGTTTCTTTCCACACTACCGTTGTTTACCAATCGTCGCGGAGGGAGCGTTGTATTGACACAGAGGGTGTTCTCTCGTCTCCCGAAGCCGTATGTTATGCATTAAATTTTCTTTGTCATTTTTTGTTACAATTCTTTTCGTTTGTGTTGCCTAGACATAAATGTTACCTGCGAAGCCGTCGACGTTTTCCGTGTATCCCATTTGGTTGGTTAAACTGTATGTTTTTGATTTCATATTTTATATTTTCTTTGTTAACCTCTATGTTTTGGACCGCAGATGAATGATCAACGGGTGGCCTAAAAACAATTAGTTTTATGTTAATTTTTTTTTGGGCTTCTGTGTATTCCATTTTGCTTTTTAATCTTTATTTTTGGATTTTCAGTGAATGATCGGTTAGGTTTTCTGTTATATCAAAAACTGTAGGTTTAGTAAATTTTTAAATTATTATAATTATTTTTTTAATGGTTCAAGGTGGATTCTAGAGTGATTGTTTTTCAATTGAGTGAGTGTGAAAAGCAAATAGGGGAATAAATCAGGGTGAAGGTTCTGATTTTAAATTAGATTTTTTATTACACCAAAACTTGCCAGTTCAGTAAACTTTCAAACCATTATTATTATAAATATAAAGTATTCTCAAAATAGCTCTCAGATGAATCTCACCTAAAGTGAGTGTGAAAATCGAACATAATCAACCTATTTTGTAATCTATGTGTTTTGAATTTGAGGTGAATGATCAACGTGGGTCCACGAAAAAAAATTAAAGAATATTAGAGCCATGTGGAGGAAATTGCGAATCACAGTTGAAGCTCTTCCCATTGATTTACAGTCACAACTGCAGCGACGAGGTACTTGATGGAGGCTATTATATCTTGGTTCAACATTTTTGTGTGGAGTGATATGCGATACTTTTCGTTATTTGAGTTTAAACTAGCACTGTAGTGCTGTGGGATATGGATATTAAATGCTTTCCACTGTAAAAAATGTAATTCTACTACTTCACTACCTTCATTAAAACATGGATCTGATTTATTCATGGATGCCAGCTGCACATTTCCTTCTTTACAAAGCTATTTTCCACCAATCATGATAATCTCAAAAACGTGTCAGTGAACTATAGACCTATAGGAGGCTCAGAACATTTTCAAATAATTTGTGAAATATTATGAACATCCATTTATTCAGAGGGTTGCTTGAAATTCATGGTGATGAATTCTAAAGAGTTCAGGTTAAAAAAACTCGTCCCTATCGCTGGCAATATGATGATACGAAATCTTGGAATTGAAACAGATATAGCACCACACCTCACCCCACCCCAACATTGATGAAAGGTGGTTGTGTTATTTATTTAAAAATTGTTGAACGAGAGTACCATTGATCTATTCTTTTTCTATAAAAACCCAGAGGATAGGGATAAAAAATTTAAGCCTGAAAACTCTATACTCAAATTCAATAGCATAGTCCTAGAGTTTTTGCTGGGATGTTGTAAAAAGCACATTATACGAAATTCATATTATTTTCCTATTAAATGTGACTTATAACACAGAACAAATCATTTTCCTGTTTAAGCCAAAAAAAATATAATGGTTGCATGTAGACTAAAGACCATATCATTCTTTACGTATAAAATGCACTTGATCCCATGTTATCGTCTATCTCTTCTTTTCATATGGCTCTTTTGTTTTTGTATGGACCAGTATCTTTGTAGTATATGTTATCAGGAAGGCCATTTCTTTCAATTTCCAAGACGTACGTCATTGATACGTTATCATATTGAAATTGATTGATAAGGAGTCACATTTGCACTGAGGTAATAGAATTGTTCCAAAATAACATTTTACATCGGTTTAATAAGTTGCATTTTTAGATTATAAAAACGTAAAATTATAAAGACATAAAGTTTTATAGATGATAAATAATTATAATTATCAATTTTACATTGTTCATTCAGCTATATTTGATTTATTAAATTAAATTAATTATCCTAAATTATTTAAATAAAAGATATGAGTTAAATTTATAATTTATTAGATTTGATTTATTAAATTTAATTAATTATCAAAATTATTTAGATAAGAGTTATGAGTCAAATTTTCACGGAGGAAATAGAATCGTTGAAAATTTTGGCATCTGTTTAATGAGTGAAAAATCTACGTAAAAATGAAAAGATCAAATTAAAAGCTATTGCCATTCTTACTGCTCTTTAATGGTGTGTTCTTATTGGATGTATTCCCTCTATTTTTTAAGGGGTGTGAGGTGCTTGAGCATTGCTCAATATGTCTTCCAAACTTGAGTTTATGTATATTAATGCACCGTCATATAGTCGAGTTCATACTATTGTTAAATTCCGTGAGTAATGTAATTAAAACATATTGAAAGCGCATGGTTGACCCTCCCCTAACAAAATTTCCTACTTCTTATTGAAAATTAATTATTTCGCGATAATCATATTTATAATGATTCATCTTCTCAGCAAGTTAATGAGGTGAATTCAAATAATAATTAAATTAAATAATAATAATAATAATATAACAGTGAATAATTATTAGTGGTCCATATAAATTAATTACTCAAATTCATAACTTAAATTAAGATTAAGTTAAATTATTGAGATAGATTGAGGACAGAGTTTTGTTTTGTTTATAAGATGATTTAACATTTAAAATTAGTTTTATGTAAAAAAAAGGAAATAAGGATTGAAAAAAACCATAATAATAAAAGAAAAAGATCTAAGAAACAATTTATCAAAAGAGAATAGAATGTTAAAGTTATGTTTAGATGGATATTAGATTGTTCATGCTTAAAATTAATTAATTTAAATTCAGTTAATTTAAATTTATTGAATAGATTTAATTGACGTTAATAGATTTTATATATTTTAATGTATTTAATAGATATTAGATTTTACTCATTTCAATAGATTTAGATTGAATGCATTGCAACAAATTCAATAGATTCAATGCATTCAACATATTACAATAGATTGAATGAGTTCAATATATCTTAATAGACTGAATGGATTCAATAGACTGAATGCATTGCAATAGATTCCAATGGATTGCAATAGATTTGAATGCATTAGAATAAATTGTAATAGATTGAATGCATTAAATAGATTGCAATCAATGGATTAAATAGATTTTAAATTCATTCAATAGATTTAGATGCATGCTATAGATTTGAATGAGTCAATAGATTGAATATACTGAATTTATTTCAATGGATTTGAATAGATTGCAATAGGTTTGAATGTATTGCAATAGATTTTAATAGATTGAATGCATTAAGTAGATTGCGTTTTAGTAAAATTTAATAGATTTCAATAGATTGAATTGTTTCCATAGATTGTGAGAGATTGAATGCAATCAATAGATTGCAATAAATTTCAATAGATTGAATTGTTTCCATAGATTGTGAGAGATTGAATGCAATCAATAGATTGCAATAGATTTAAATAGATTGAATGCATTGAATAGGTTTTGAATGCATTCATTAGATTTAAATCTATTGAATGCATTCAATATATTGCAATATATTGAATGCATTGACTTCATCCAAGAGGGTTTATTTAATTATAAATGCAAAAAAAACACAAAAAATATCAATATTAACAATAAAATTATTAATAAATGATATTCTATTAAACAAAGTTACCAAGACCACTAGGCACAAAAAGTAATGAGAGATGTATGTTTTACACATGAATTGTTATTGTTTATAACATTTCCATTGTTTATTTCTCAAAGATCATTTAAAAACTTCAAAAAGAGATAACAGCAAAGAAAAGGAGTAATATGGTATATCAGGGATGCTTTGTAAAGGAACAAGTAAACTCAGAAAGAATCACCCCAATATAGCCAGGAATGAAGGTAATGGGTTTTATATATATATATATATATTATATATATATTATATATATATAAATAATATATATTTAGGTGATCGCAAAGCATAAATACATTGAATTTACAAAGAAAACAAGCGTTAAAGTGTTAACACCAAACCTCAAAAATATATGTTATATTTTAACATTTTGGTGGGTCCGCAGTATAACATAGCACCTTATTCATATATAGTTTGTGTTCCATCGATTGCGATTTGCAATACATGGACTTGAAATGTATATCTGTTATATTATAACCACCGTCGGGTCCACAATATTGCATAGCACTTAATACTTATGTATAAGACTAAGCTGATCGAAATTTGCAATTACGGGCTAGACCCAAAATATATGCATTGTATTTTAAAGTCTGTTGGGTCTGCCTTTATGCATGTATGTTGGAAAAGTGCCGATTGCGATTGCGATGATCAGACCCGATATTTTATGTGCTATGTTTAATACTATCATCAGGTCTGCCATATCGTAGAAATCTTATGATTTGGGCTGATACACCGTTTAAGAGTGCCGATTGCGATTTATAATGGGAGGTCAACGCAACGCTAAACAGGTAGATCCATTAGGTTTATTAAATTAGATTAATTCCTGTTTAGTTGCGCTTTATGTGTTTTGCATAAATTTTGTTGTGTAAACAAAAAATTAGTGTTAAAGCTAATTTTTAAGGGAAAGGCAATTGGTTGGGTTTTTTTTCGTGTTTTGGTTAATTAAAATGTATCTGACACATGTGTAAGCCCAGGATTATACAAGTCTAACACAACACATTATGATTAAAGCAGATTAAGGCATTTACAAAGGAATTCAACAACGGATTAGCAGAGTGAGTCAGCCATTATTGTCTTCTTCTCAATTCAGTTGCTTTCTGTTATTTTATGTTCGTTGAGGTATCTTTAAGCCTCTGTAAAATTCTGTAATATTTTATAATTTAGATAATTAGGAAAATAGTTTAGTGGTGTGGTAGTTGCAGAGATCAACAATTGTTCAACAAATGTATAAAAGGAAGAAAATTTCATAGATAAATGGGTTGGTGGTTCGAACTTTGGAGAACCCGTAGACTAGGGACTGTATTCCTGATATCATCATGGATTAATGAAAGAATTAGAAGTTTCCATGAGTTGTTGCATATAAATTTGTAAGCTTCTTTGTCATGTGTCATGCTATGTTTTCTTCTTTTCAAGTATAGTAATGAAGCATTAGGTCTTTATTTACTTATGTAGATAAGGTTAAAGTTCCTTAAAAGAGTTCTCCTATACTTGAAGTCCTCACTTTCTTTCTGAATTATAGATAATAGTTTCTGTGAAAGATCAACATATTGTCTATGATTCAGTTCTCATTATCATAATTTCTCTAAGTTACAGATAGTAGTTTCTCTGAAAGATCACCATATTATCTTTAGCTTCCCCTTCAAACTATCTTCATCCATCATTTATATTTAGCAACAAATGACATTCTGAGATGTTCTGGTCATACATGTATTAAGAGTTTAAAACCAAGTTTCCAGGTCCTTCATTTGAGAAAACAACAAACAATAACTGACAGTAAGTGATATTTATTAATGTCTTAAGCACAATTTCCCTATAGCCAGGAAATTGGTTTCTTAAGGAACAACATTAATTGGCGTCGTTGCTAGGGAGAGATGACAAGAACAATTTTCCCTCGGTTTTTATGACTTTCATCTGGTTGTTCAGTGA
>APFE031232363.1:18208-36861 GCA_000404065.3 Pinus taeda | reverse complement strand
TGAATAGAATTTCGTACGAATCACTTCTTCTTAAAAGGCGGGTGTCATGGTTAAAGAGGAAATCCTCTCTTTCTTTTCTCAATTCTTCAAAAGTGGGTGTCATGTTTAACAAGGAAATCCTCTTTTTTTTTTAAATATTCACTTGAATTATTGGAAATGTAAATCTGTCAGGTCATTTGTTCATAAGATTTCGTTCAATTCTTCAAAGGTGGGTGTCATGTTTAAAGAGGAAATCCTCTCTTCTCTTTTTTCAAATCTTCAATTGGAATTGTTGGAAATGTAAATATGTCAGGTCATTTTTCATAAAATTTCGTTCTAACCAAATTTTCTCAGCAGCCGGAACTTAGGGTTGAAGACGAGATCCTCGGGTTTAGCATTCAACATTTGAATTCGAGTTGTTACTATTCCTAGTGACTCTTTTCCAAAATACCAAGAGGAAATTCCTAATTCAGTGTCCACTTCTATTCGTACATAGTGTCATTTCAAATATAGTTAACAAATTCGAATTCAAATACGAATTCGAATTCGATTAGATATGGAAAAAATTTGACTACCTAAAATGTAATATGGAAAAAATTCGGAAATATAGATCTTCCAAAATTAAATTATTTCTAAAATAAAAAAAAATAAATCTATGTTTACAATATATTAAAAAAAAATCACTTAGTCAAATCCTAAATTTTAATATGAGGCTTAAAAATGATAACATTATTAATTAATAACTAAAACAACCTAAATGTCTCTTTCTAGATTTTTCAAAGAGTTGTTTAGAGTGTAGATGCAATGCCCCAAGACGAATGTAAATATTTGACTTTATTGTGGTAAATGACAAACTGTATTGACATTATTATCTGTTTGAATTTAAATAATATTGACTTTTAAAAAAAGAAATTAAGAAATGTTTTTTTTAAAAGCTGGCAACTTCTAAAGGGAAGTTAGAGGCAAGACAGTTGTGGATTCCCAACCCTAACTGTTTCCTTAACTGGAAAGGCTTCCAGAGGAAATAGGGGAGGGGGAAAGAAAGAAAGTTCGCTGTGCTGTTGGGACAAACAGAAAAAGAAAAAAGAAAAAAGAGATGGCTAAGTCTGGTGATGACCAGATAGCGAGGCACTGAGTGCAAATATCTTGGTGCGGACAGTGGTCCTGCAAGAGAGCAAGGGAGGATATTCTGGTCCTGAAAGGCGAATCTCATGGATTGATGGCAGATTGGAAGCAGATGAACAGAGGTAATCTCGGCTTCTCAAGTGTTTTAGCAAGCTACAATGGCTCAGGTAAGTGGCTGAACTGTGTAGAAGCATTGATGTAGCAAGCTGTATGTTACGGTAGAATTGTTGTGTTTATTTATTAAAAACAGAGTCATAGATAAAAGAGACTCTTATCAAGAAAACACGATAACCGATGATTTTCTTTATAAAAAAAACAAGAACACTGTGAGGATCATCATAACTGAGAAAATGTACAGTTAAGGGGGAAAAAATGTACATACATAAACCATCTCTTATCCCGTGGGATGTAGAGTGGCGTGTTGTAGAAACAAGGAAAGTCGTGTAATAGGGGTAGAGAAGGCCCAGGAAATTAGTTTGGTATAGCAGTGCAGTAGTTAATCAAAGTTCACTGACTGCAGGAGGGAAACTGTAGTTCATGCACCCATAACCCTAGGTGTAGGGTTTCATTCAGAATTAAAAGTCTATTGTAGTCAAAGTTGGAAAAACATATAAATGGTGGGAGGGAGCCTTGTGTTCAGGGTCAACCCAGTTCTATGAATGAACAATTGTCTTACATTCCATGGATAACCTAGTACCCCCAAATTAACGTGTTCATATGTAACCCTCGATGGGGGTAACTGGAGGAATATAAAACATTAACAACATAGTGGGAGGGTTGTAATTGAAAGGAATAATTTGACGAACAATATTATTTGGAGAACAAACAAATAATTCTATGCAATATTGAATTAAGAGATCGCTGGATCAATTTGACACGGAACTCATACTTACAAATATTTACATGTCTGAAAACTCGGTGGTAGTAAAAATAGGAAAACCTTGTTGGATGAACAAATATATGATAAATGCCATTGGGCACAGAATAAAGCTGACAATAGTGGCAACCAGAGGGAAGGGCATTGTAATGAATAGAATATGTACAATCATTCCATATACCAAGAGTAAACAACACTAATGAAACAAGCTACAGGAAGTAGACAAACTGTAATCCAAATTAAAAGAAATTACATATAGGCCTGTGCGGCTCATACAGTTTCAGAAGGGAAACCCTCGAAGCTAAAACCCCTTACAAAATATTATATGGTACATGAAAACAGAGTTCGGCAGGTGCACTAAAACCCAGATGATACATTGTAAGACAAGCACTACTAAACTCTAAATTAAATCCTTTCACAAAATCTTAGATAGAATTGTGGAGACAGCACCAAAACTCCAAAATAAGCCAGTTCACAAGAAAATTAACGGAGTACTCATTTGCAAATTATAACCAGGCAGAAAGCCCTCATACCCAGCGAGAATTGAAGCTAATCTCTGGAGAACTGAGGCTAAACCAGTGCCAAGCTCAAAGTCTGGGCCGAGGGAGCCTGCAAAAGGTCACCAAAAATAGATTAGAAACCCAACAGCATCAGGATGTATGGAAAAAAATAATATATAACAAAAATACCCTGCATGCATGAGAAAAAAAAACTAAACCATTACTATGCGAGGAGATTAGCAATCTGTAAGGTCAAAGCTTACTAGTGACAGAATTAGAGGACAACAACCAGCGTAGGGCAGGCTGAGCACCTCCCATGACCACTGTAGAAGCCTGATTCGAGCAGAAGAACTGGTATGGGCGAGAGTAGCAACCAAGCAGTGGATCGAAATGGCGGTGGAATGAGGTCTTGGATATAGACCAAACGATGTGTACAAGGGCTGCATACTTCACAACCATTGGATCGCCAAGCTAACTCAAGCACCATTGATCCAGGAGGGATCCCAAGGTTGTTGTAGAGAACAGATAGCGTTGCACATGCCACGTACAGTGGTAGTGCAGGGTTAACATATAAATTCCAACTATCAACAACAACAAACAAAATATCGATGGCCCGGATCTTGTAAACCGAATTTCCACGATGAAAAATGGCGTAGATCAATCTCGCACCATGCCTACATTAAGGTTGGGCTGGCATCTCCAGTAATATAGAGGTTACGCATACAGATATGGATGTGGAGTTAAATCACATTAAAAAGTGTAAATTGCATTTGGACGCAAACATCAATACCTTATAACTTTGGAACTTTTAAACGATTGTAAATATAGCCATAAAAAAAAAAATTACAAGGTCGTGACAAGTGGTATCAGAGCCACGTTTTCAAAACTGTGGCCTCTGGGAAATAAATGGCTGAAGTAGATTCATTATATATTATCTCTGCATTTCTATTTACTCAAAGAACAAAAGCTAAAAAAAAAAAAAAAAACTTGTGCTGTGCTAACCCTTTTCTCTGCTCATGATCTTAGGCCAAGACCAGGAGAAAACAGAAGACAACCAACATGAGAAGGGTAGGCAGTGGACCACATAGGTTTGTAGCAGGTCAGGGACCAGCAACAAGCCCTGGAAATAATGCAGAATTCTGGCTACAACTTGGAGAGGAGACTCGCAATACGAATCTTGCAATATTAGAGACTGTACATGAGTTGAAAAATGAAATGGCCCGATTACAGGAGGATAACGCGAGGTTAACCATGGAGCACGAGAGGATTCTAAAGAGTCTATCAGACAAACAGAATCAACAACCGTTGAATCCCAGTGCTGAGCAGCAAAGGATGTCGGAGGAACAGAATCACTACACGGTACCAGAGGGGTCAGAAGGAAGGGATGAAGAACGGGAGGAGTGATATGATAATGCTTCCGAGAAGCAGACATCAAAAAGGCAATGGATAGAGTTGCAAGGAGAATTTTATAAGATTAAACTGCCACATTTTGATGGGGAACAGGAGGCAACTGAGGCATGGATGATTAATATGAACAAATATTTCTAGCTATATGAATACGATCACAATCTCAAGGCCCGATTAGCCATTTTCCAATTACAAGGGAAAGCCACTCTGTGGTGGGAGGAAGTCAAGATTGTGAGAGGAGTAAGTGAGCAGAATATCACTTGGGAAAAATTTCAAAAATATTTTAAGGAAAGGTACCTGATAGAATGGTTCTACGACGAAAAGGTGAGAGAATTCCATGATTTGCGTCTGGGACAGCAAACCATGGATGAATTTATCACTCACTTTACATCATTACTTCATTATGTACCTTATATTAAAGAGGAAAAGGCTAAAGTACTGAGATTTATTAGTAGTTTACCCTTGTATATGAGGGAAAGGATTGAGTTTGATAATCCGAAGACAATGGACGAAGTAATACGTAAAGCCATAATTTGTTACCAACAAAGTAAACAAAAGGGAGAGGTTCCAGGTAAAAGAGGGTCTGATAAGAGAAACACCAGATTGGCTGGAAGTAATTAAGGGAGTTGAGGTGGAGGTGATAAGAGCTTTGAAAAAGAACAAAACAACAGAAATTTACAGAAAAATTCACTCAGGTAAAAGCCAACCAATGAGTCAAGAACCATCGAACCCCATGGTAAATTAGACAGTGAAGGGACAACAAGGCCTCTCGTGTAGTGTTGGGGTTGCAGTGGACCCCATTACGTTAAAAATTGCCTGCAATGGAAGGGAACCGAACAGGTTTCCCAAATTCATGAAGCATCAACAGTCGGCGACGTGGGACGTAGTCTACCCAGGATTAATGCTGCCCTGGAAGATCATCAAGCGGAGTACCAACCGACCATGGTGGAATTCAAAGGTAAAATTTCAGACCTTACTATAACTGTTTTAATTGACCCTAGAGCCACATTAAGTTACATTAGTCCTAAGATTGTGGAGCATTGTAAATTGCAAAATGTTAAATTTAGGAACCCATGGTTAGTACAGTTGGCTACAGGGGCAAAGCGAAGAGTACTTGCTAAGGTCAATAACTGCCCCTTACAGATAGCAGGACAGTCAATAAAGGTAGATTTGAATGTACTTCCCCTTGGTTGATATGATGTCCTTATTGGTATGGATTGGCTAGAAGAACAATGGTCCCTAGTCAACTGCAAAACAAAGACTATCTATTACAGAGATGAACTTGGAGCAAGGCAAGAGCTATAGGGGATTAAGCGACCAGTGCAGATTCAGCCAATAACTGGCTCTCAATTAGCAAAATGCATTAGAAAGGGGTGTGAGATGTATGCTATCCAAGTGGGCTATGCTAACTCGAAAGATAAAACAACCACTTTGGACAACATCCCGGTGATACAAGAATTCACTGATGTATTTATGGAGGAGATTCCAGACTGCCATCTAAGAGAGATATAGACTTTACTATCAAATTGGTACCAAGGGCAGCACCAGTATCCTGAGCACCCTACAGAATGAGCACACCTGAGTTGACACAGTTAAAAATGTAGTTACAGGAATTGTTGGACAAAAATTACATTCGCCCCAGTGTGTCTTCTTGGGGAGCTCCAGTATTGTTTGTTAAGAAAAAGGATGGGACCCTTCGCATGTGCATAGATTATCGTCAGTTGAATAAATTAACCATTAAAAACAAGTAACCCTTACCCTGGATCGATGAACTCTTTGATCAAGTGAAAGGAGCAGCCGTATTTTCCAAGATCAACTTGCGAGCACGTTATCACCAAATCCGGATTAAGGAGGAAGACATAGCTAAGACTGCCTTTAGAACAAGGTATGGACATTACGAGTTTGTGGTGCTACCCTTTGGGTTAACTAACACCCCAACGACTTTCATGTGTTTAATGAACAACATATTGCATCAATATTTGGATAGATTTGTGTTGATCTTTATCGACGATATATTGATATATCCCGCACTATGGAAGAGCACAAGGAGCACCTTAGATTAGCGCTGAAAACCATCTAGGAACACCAGTCATATGCCAAGTTCAGCAAGTGCGACTTCTTTAAGGAAGAAATACAGTATTTGGGCCATATAATCATGAAGAAAGGGATCACAGTAGATCCCGAAAAGATAAAGACTATAATGGAATGGCCAGTACCGAAGGATGTAGCAGACATTAGATCCTTCATGGGATTAGTTGGTTATTACAAACGATTTGTGGAAGGATTCCCAAGAGTAGCATATCCTATCACTTCCTTAAAAAAGAAAGGAAGAACTTTTAGATGGACCCCAGAATGTCAAAAAAGTTTCGAGCAGCTTAAGCATCTGCTCACCATCGCACCCATTCTAAGCATAGGTGATCCTAGCAAAGATTATGTGGTATGTACTGATGCAAGCAAAGAAGGTGTTGGAGGCGTGTTGATGCAAGAAGGGAAAGTAATTTCTTACGAGTCCAGGAAATTGAAAGAGCATGAGAAAAAATATTCTGATTATGATCTAGAATTGGCAACCATCATTCATGCCCTAAAAATGTGGCGACATTACTGTTTGGGAAGGAAATTTTTACTTTTGATAGACCACCACAGTTTAACCAATTATTTTAGCCAGCTCACCGTAAATGCTCAACAAGCATGGTGGGTGAATTTTCTAGGCAGTTTTGACTTCAAAATCAAGCATTTGAAAGGAAAAGAGAATCGGGTAGCTGACGCTTTAAGTCGGAAATTGCATTGTTTATACGAAGTATTTTCCAAGGAATGGAAAAGCCCCTTTGTAGAGACGATTAAGAGGGCAACAGAGCAAGATACGATTTATCAGCAAATAGAATAGTTGTTGAAAATAATACTAAGAGGGGGGGTGAATCAATATTATTAATCTCTTTTCAATTTATGCAGATGAAACTTGCTTATACCCTATAATTTAATATATTCTTCAGATGTGGATCATTAGAACTATTGCAAACAGTAACAACAAAAAAAATAGAGCATCAGTCACACCAAAGGACACACGATATAAGGTGGAAACCCAATGTGGGTGAAAACCACCTGCTGCAATATATCTCTATCTTCTTTCAATTAGAAACTTGTTTTACAATGATTTTGTACCGGTGCAGTCTTATACTAGCACGTAGGTTTCAACCTGCAGAAGGCTACAACCTTCTCTTTCCTTGCAATGACCTTGTTTCATAAATTTTCAGACTGGATCCATGAATATCAATCAAACATCAAATAGATCTGAAATCACCCAACTTCCTTATACAAATACTGATTCAATAACTTCTCAATACACAGCAACCATACACAAATTCAGAATCCTGAACTCAGCAGTAATAAGTAAAGGCAGCTAAAAATATTTCAAGAAAAGTCTGCAACTTCACCAATATAAACCTGCGGATATCTGCACTTCTGCTGTGTCGAGCCTGCGCACTTCCACACTTGCTATGTCTTATCTTCTGCACACCTCCGCACCTGCTGTGTCTTCTGTTCTGTGCACCTCTGCACTGCTGTGTCTTATGTTCTGTTCACCTCCGCACCTATGTTGTCAACTAGATTGCGCACCTCCGCACCTGCGCTCTCAACTGGACTGCGCACCTCCACACCTGATCTGTATTCTGGATTGCGCACCTCCACACCTGCACCGTATCTCACCTATGGACCTCCTGGTATAGACACTTTATCAGTCCTCAACTATATCCCAGACTGTCAGATTCACAGATCTGATCATGCGCCAAGGAGATCTCGTCTTATCAGTAAATTCACCTTGTAATGCTCAGGATTCTCCTTAATTTAGATCCAGCTATTATTCACCAATCGATCACTAGAATTTTAGATCTTTCTCTTAAGATATTCAACACATAAGTGCCCAGCCAAATAATCTCCTTTCCTTTTTATACACAAACTCTTACACAAACCATGGACCAAAACCATAGAAACCCAATACAAGGGATCCAAACCGGGGTTCAAAACTTTAGATGCAAAAACCACGGACCAAACCATAGGTTCAAAAGCATCAGACTAAATACCATGGACCACCTGTAATATTTAGGACGTGCGTGCACTTTTCTCTGCATGAAAGTGTGTGAATTGGGGGTCCGCATCTTTTGAACGGTACACTTGCGAACTTGTCCACAACTTCCGAACGGCGCATTTGCGAAACCTGTTGATGACCGCGTCTTTGAGATCAGGAACCTGCGCACCTACCATTTTCTGCCATTTTGAGAGCTTGAACTTGTGATCTGCTACTTGAGTAAATTGCCATCAAGGACAACACTTATGTCATCGAGCCAAACCAGTGCCATAATGCCAACAATCTCCCCCTTTGGACTTGATGGCAACCCAAAGTCACTCAAGATCTTTCCTCCCGCTTTGTCATCAAGGGCAAAGGGTTATGCTCCCCCCGAATGCATGCTGAAATCTCTGTTCTGTTGTGCTATCAAAGCTCCCTCGGACAAATAGGCAAGATTTGCAAGAAGATGTTCTATAGAAGAAATCATAATTGACCTCTCTATCACCAAAGACTCATACATACAACTCCCAACCAAGTGGGAATACATGATATAATGAGCACACTACATTATCCATCCCAGGCATAGTGGGGCAACCAAAATAGGTCGTTACATGACCTTGACAAAAGAAATATAAGACATAGAGACAAAAACATCAACATCATTATTCAGATTAGAATCCATGTTCTCCTTCTGCACTTGCTCCTCTTAAAATCCAACATAATTGAACCAAGATATTCTATGATAATGCCAACAGTGCATTATTAGAAGAATATATGCTCCCCCTGAACCTGTACCAGAAGGTCTCTGACAGACCCACATAAGCCAGCGTATGTACGCATACACCCCATATGAAACTTGCATACAATAGTCTTTGAACTAGACAAGATTCAACAACAAGATGATGTATCAACTACCCCCAACTTCTATCTAAGGTATTCAAAGATCTCCCTAGGTAGTGGTTTGGTGAGGATATTAGCAACTTGTTCCTTAGAGGGAACATACTCCAATTTGACCTTTTGATCAAGTACTTGTTCTCAGAGAAAATGATACTTGTTCAGGATGTGCTTGGTCTTTGAATGCATGACAGGATTCTTTGAAATACTGGTTGCACTTGTATTATCACAAAAAATGGAGATAGGTGGAGTACAAGTGATTTGAAGATATTGCAATGTTTTCATCATCCAAAGGAGTTGTGTGCAGCAAGATGCAATAGCTACATATTCTGCTTGAACTGTAGATTGCAGTAGAGCTTTGTTTCTTGCTAAACCATGATACTAATCTAGGACCCATGAAGAATGCACCACCAATAGTGCTTTTCCTGGCATCCATGTTTCCTGCCCAATCTGCATCTGTGTATGCATGAAGTGTGAGATCTATACCTCTAGGGTACCATAAGCCATAGTTTTGAGTTCCTTATAGATACTTGAAAATTATTTTAACTGCTTGAAGATGAGTTTCCTTTGGATTTGCCTGAAACCTTCCAACTATTCTCACTGCATGCATAATATCTGGTCGGGTACTTGTTAGATAAAGCAAACTACCAATCATGGATCTATAGGTTGGTTGATGTACTGTTGCTGATTCATCATTTATGCTAAGGTTGCAACTTGTCACCATAGGGGTACATACTGGTTTCGAATCCTGCATCCCATATTTCTTGAAGATCTGCTTGAGATATTTGGTTTGAGATAGAAAAATGCCGTCTTTGTTTTGTTGGACTTGTAGACCAAGAAAGTATGTGAGCTCACCAAGCATGGACATTTCAAACTCTTTCTACATCACCAAGGAAAAGTTTTGACTCATGTCTTCTTCATTGCTACCAAAGATGATATCATCAACATACACCACAAGTATTAGCAACTTATTATTGTCAACTTTTATATACAGATTGTTATCAATTGATCCTTTTATAAAACCTTGTTGATGGAGGTACTTATCCAACTGATAATACCACGCCCTTGGAGCCTGTTTAAGGCCATAGAGAGCCTTTTTGAGTCTGCATACAAGATTTGGATCATTTCCAAGGATAAAACCATCCGGTTTCTCAATGTACACTTCTTCATTCTAGTCTCCATTCAGAAATGCAGATTTTACATCCATCCAAAATACTTTGAACTTCTGAAATCTAGAGAGAGCAATGAACATTCTTATAGCCTCAAGTCTGGCAACTGGAGCAAAATTTTCCTCAAAGTCTATGCTTTCTTGTTACACATATCCCTTACAAACAAGTCTTGCCTTGTTTCTAACCAAATCCCCATTTTCATTCAGCTTATTTTTGAAAATCCATTTTGTCGCTATGACATTCTTGTCTTTTTGTCTCGGAACCAACTCCCAAGTGTTATTCTTTGCAATCTGCTCGATTTCTTCCTCCATGGCTTTGACCCAGCATTCATCTTTGCAAGCCTCTCTTACATTTTGCAGTTTAGTGGAGGAGAACAATGCTAGATAGATTGAAGCTTCCGAAATGGTTCTTCTTGTTTGCACACCTACTTCTTTCTGCCCCAAAATTTGAGATTCTGGATGATTCTTTTGAACGTATCTAGATGGAGTCTTTCTTCTATCCTTATCTGTTCTTCTGGTGCCTCATGGGTTTCTTCTTTGTCATGAATCTGATTTGATGTTGATGGATAATCTTCTTCGAGATCTTCAGAGTTTATCTGCCTGGGAGGGTTTCCTTCTTCATCAACCACTACATCAATGCTTTCAACAATTTTACCAAGTCTTTTGTTGTAACATTTGTAAGCTTTGCTGCGGGGAGAGTAGCCAAGTAGAATGCCTTCATCTGCTCTAGGTTCAAACTTGCCAAGATTTTCATCAGTCCTTTTAATGTAGTATTTTCTTTCAAAGATTTTGAAGTATTTTACCATGGGAGTCTTACCATACCAAAGTTCATGAGGAGTTTGAGTGCTATTTACCCGGACGTTTGTCTTGTTGAGAATAGTAACAAAGGAAATTGCGGCTTCACCCCAGAAGGTTACGCGAGTTCCAAACTCATCAAGCATAGCACGAGTCATTTGTTGAATTGTTCTGTTCATCCTTTCCACTACTCCATTTTGTTGAGGAGTCCTTGTAGCAGAGAATTCTATTCTTATTCCATGTTCTTCACAAAAATTGAAAAATTCATCTGAGGTAAATTCCCCTCCTCGATCAGCACTGAGGCATTTGATTTTGCAATCTGATTGGTTTTCAACCAAAGCTTTGAATGACTTGAACTTTTTGAAAGCTTCATATTTATACTTCATGAGTCCTATCCAACACATCCTTGAAAAATCGTCAATGAACAATATGAAATACTCTTCTCCTCGAGGTGATCTCTTCCTAGTTGGACCACATATATCAGTGTGGACAAGTTCAAGTGGCCTGCTAGCTAATCCTTCCTTCTTAGGGAAATTAGTTCTGGTTTGCTTACCAATTTGACATGATTTGCATATTGTGTTGTCTGGAATTCTGATGTCAGGAAGATCACGAACTGTCTGATATCTGCATGCTTTCCTGATCTGAGAGAAGCTAAGATGTCCCAGTCTTCTGTGCCATAGCCAGTGTTCATCATTCTTGCTTAAGTAGCATTATTGATGTTCTCCCTTGAGTACATATAAGTTATTTGGAGTTCTTATGCCTCTGATCACTGTTTTTCCTGTATCAACCTCACGAATAATATATCCATTTGATCGAAATATTACCTCAGTTCCTTGATCACACATCTGAATGACACTCAATAGATTATGCTTTAAGTAATCAACATACATGACATTTCTAGCTTTGACCTTCTCTTTCAATTGAACAAAACCTTTACCTTTTATGAATGCAGGGGTGTCATTTCCAAAAGGGACCTTCTTTTCTTTTTCTAAGGCAGTATATGACTGAATTTTTTCTTTATTACCTGTCATATGTTTTGAGCATTCGTTGTCAATGTACCATTGATTTTCCTGTCCTTCCGCATATAAGGCTATCCCACAACTTTCTAGTTGTGGTTCTTTCTCTCTCCATGTTTTGGAAGTCAATGAAGCCTGCTTCTTCTGAATTGTTTGCTGAAACCGGCTTCTGCATTCAGATTCTTCATGACTGAAATTGTTGCAGATAGTACATTCTATTTCATTTCAAGAGCAGAGAAGTTATTGTAGGTTATTTTCATGATTCCTATTATACTCCTTTGTTTTTTTTCTTCCCTAGTCATGACGGTCTTATAGGCAACACATTGAGCAACTTTATGACCAAATTTATGACAAGAGAAACGTTGGCCATCGAAGAAAATCTTGCGATTATCAAATCTACCAACCATATGATTGTAGTTTCCATCCATTCTTGAGCTAAATTGGGAACGATTTACCTGTGGTTGGTTGAGGCTTTTGTTCATCCTTGAAGTAGATTTCCCCTGATCTACTTGATAATCTTTGATCATTCTTGAAGCAAATTGTCCCTGATTTAACTAGTGATCTGCATTATGCTTTTGATTGTCAACTTGTTCCTTTCTCCTTGCTGCTTCAAGATAACTTTTGGAGGTGTATGGCTTCTGTGTTTTCTTCTGGGCTTGAGATGCTTCTTCAGAATATCTAATACCTGTCTTAATTAGAGGAGAACACTGTACTTTGATAATCTCATCCAAAGTTTCAAATCCTTTAGCAAATCTGAGATTAAGGGCTTTTTTTTTTCTCAATTATTTTTCCAAGTCCCACAATTTCACATTCTGACCCTTCATTGTGTTTATCTTTTTCAGCAAGTTGGACTGTTAGAGTATCTATAATCATGTTCTCTTCCTCTAAACAAACTTTAAGTTTAGAAATTTCTTCATAAAGACATTATTCATTTATAGCATCCAAGAAATCATCACATTCAAAAGCCATCAAAAGTCTATTATCATTTCCTTGTTCATCTTCATCACTCTTTGACAATCCATCGCTGTGTTCATCTGTGTAATAGCTCTTCTTATTCTGTCTTCTGTTCCATCTAATAGGTTCCTTACCTTTGTCTAGTTTATCTTTATGTGGACATTTTGCAGCATAATTGATGCAGCTCTAGACCTGCAAACCCAAAATCCTTTTATCTCAGCACATAAGCACGCATTTCAGCTTTTCCCAGATCAAAACCTGATTCAATTTCACACATTATATCAAAATACCATTTAATCACTTCATTTGGATTCGATCTATAACTTGATTGCGCCCTTAAATCTTGAACAATTGATTAGTCAGTTAATGCTTTTACGCATTCACCTCCGTTGATACCAATTTCATAAAACCATACTTGTTAAAATAACATAATCAATCCCTGAATTATCTTACCTATGTCATTCTTTGCATTCTTCAAGACTGATTAACACTTCCATATTTTCATTGAACAAATCAAGCCATTCAGATTTTGGAGATGCGAAACTGTTTCCAAGAGTCAGCATACCTCTCCATGTGGACAGTGACTAATCTCTTCAATCTTGAGAATCCGGGAATCTATGGTAATTTACAGTTTATCAGTGCCTCTACAAAGCCACTGTTCTATTAGTTGGATTCCCATCCGCTTCACTGTAGCCTCAGACAAATAAAAGAAGTCGACCTTCTATGACGCGACATTGAATTGAACTATTAATGAGGGTTCACGTTCGCCACTATCGCCCACAAGAAATTTATTATAATTCTTCACAGGTCCTTGACATCTGCACACCATGGGAAGAAAACCTTAGCCCAACGAATGCCGCTACTTCTTCAAACACTATTCGCTGTAATATCTTTTCCTCTCGTCTATAGAGCGTGAGCGAGGGAGCTCTGTCAAATCGGTGCCTATAACAGTTGCGCCTGATTGTAGGGAGCTCGTGGCAGAAGAAACTTGGGTTTAGAACGCTACGGCTTTGTGTTCTAATTCTTTTGCTGATGGTATGAACAGTTGCCAACGGATGGACATGAATGCCTAGATTGAATTGACAACGATGAATTGAGTGGAAGTAAAATGATGCACATATCTGTCGGAAAAGATTGTCTGTCATTATGAATTATAAAGTCTACCTTTACACTCACAGTTAATGGATATTTGACTTGATTCGGCCGCTTTCATGAATTTGATTTTAATACACCTCTAACGATTTACTCCACTACCCACTTGAAAACCTTTTGCAGCCACAAATAGTCCCTTGCAATTAAAATTTATCCGCTCAACTTCAATCCGTCCTTTGAATCACTCACCTGATCGGGTTTTACACTTAGACTATAATAAAGTTAGATGAAAGTGGCGACAGTCGTTACAATGATAGAGGCTCTAACGTAGAATACTGAGGCGACTCAGGCCTGTCCAGACACAGTTAAATAGTTTACATACAAAATAACTACATGCATGTTAAATGTTGCAACAACGACTTTAAATTGTCCCAATATATAGCAAACGCATCTCTGGGGACGCTGCCACAGTAACAAGGCATCAAAATCCACCATGAGGAGGTGGCTTAACTCCTTTTTATACACAGTCAATTAACTACTGGATGCATGCATACAATTTAACAAAATACCACATAATTTTTCCGAAACGGCGAGAGGAATTTTCATAACAATATTTCTGGCACGCTCCTCTCTCCCCAAGAGCATTGCTTGCCTCTTTATTTATAATTAAAGGATAGGCCTTCTCGGTCCTTATCCAATACAAAAGCAGGCTTTTTCTTTTTACATAAATATTTAAAGCTTGAAGCTTTTTCCCACTCTTATCCTGAAAAAACATAGAAGTTCTATCCCAATTCTTTTTCCTAAACTATTCTCTCATATCCTTTTATTTAGAAAGAATATTTACATAAACTTCACTTCCTATTTTATTAAAAATAACAAAATTATCACACCCCCTTTTTATTACATATTTACAAATGAAGAGGGTCTTGATGCTCCTGCATCATACACCCAACCTTAAAATTAATCATGATCCCATGATCATGTGTTCGGATCGGTGTATGCTTGGATCCGATATCTTGTGCTATAAGTCATCATGTGCTATTGTTCATTGTATTCCTGTAGGTTTCCACACTTTATGCTGCATCACTCTGCTGGCTGCACTCTTGCAATCTTTTGTTGTCTTCCTTTCGCTGCTTCTCCTTTGTTTCACTATTGCTGGTCTCTTCCAGGACTCCTTCATCATCATCCACCTCATCGGTTCAATTTCTTTGTCTACCAGATTTTCCCCAGCTTCTTCAGTAAGATCTGTACTCACAAAACAATTGTTAGGATAAAAAATATAAAGCATGAGTGCCTCTTGTGTTTCTATCAATGTTGTCTCAGTTGTCATTATAAATGTCGCCCCACATGTTGCTCTATCAGTCACTATGGATGTTGCAGCCTCCCAATCTTCGTGTCCCTCTGCAACATTCCTTTGCTTGTCACCTGCAATTTCATCTGCAACTTTTCCCTCTTTTTCACTGCACTCGCCTCTTTCTTCTGCAATCTCCCTGTCATACTGTGGATTCTCCAACAAATATTCTAACAATGCAATTTCTCTGTAGCATCGCTGAAGCATATCATCATCACCTGCATCCGTACATAAACTTTCAGTTTGCACAAACTCACCAAGTTCAACAATTTCAAATGTTTCTTCACTTATCTGTGCTACAGATTGATTCACTTCTTCAACATCCATAAGAAATTCCTCTTGTGCTGTAACAGTTTCACAAGATGGCACATCCTCCTCAACACCTGTAATCACATCACAATCGTCAGCTATACAAACACAAGAGTTCACATTATCCAGCTGATCTGGATCTACCCAGTAACTCAAGAAATCATCAATGATCTCCACCTCTGTTTCATCAATGGAAGCCTCCTCTGCACCTGCAAACATACACAACGAATCAGTTTTAAAACTGCAAGACTTTTTAGTCTTGACTACTTTCTTTAACATTTTCCTTTGAACATGTCTGCATGTGGAATCTTCAAATTCCATTCCTGGCTCAAGAACTCTAAAACCCTTTTTCAACAAGAAAATCAAAATTTGCCTCAACCTCTTCTGAAATTGTCGCCAAATCACTCTCTTTTCCTTCAGTGGAAAGAGCCATTTTCCTTTCTGTTTTTCCTGCTCTTGCAACCATTCTTCCAGTACCTGTAATTGTGCCTTTATTTTTGCAATCTTTATTCCTCGAACTCCTGCAGTCATCTCATCTCTGTGGCATTTCTCTGAACCTCTTCCTCTGTCTCCTTTTCCTCTAGAAACACTCCTTCTGCCTCTGGCAGACTGCTTCCTCATGAGTTTCTCGCTCACCATGAGTTGTACTAGCCTCTGCAACAACAATCTCTCTTGCTGCATCTTACCTCACCAATCCTTCCCTCCGGATCTGGTATTTTGGTAAGTACTTGGTTCACTGCCTCTGGAACCTCTTGAGCACTCCTCTGCTCTCTCTAGGCTATCTCTTCAACTCACCTCACACTGTAATTTCCTCTCTATCCAGCCTTCAGCTGAATGCCAGGTGTTACGCAGTAATTTGTCACCGTTGGTCACCGTCCTTCTTACCCCCCGCTGTCACACATTGGAGGACACATTTACGGGCCTGTGACCAGTGACACAACTTGAAAACATTTGCATTGAGGTCTCCTAAGTATGAACTTCAATACCCCTAAAGACACCCTTTGAAGATTAACCTTGGAAAATACCCTTTTTTCACTAGCGCGGGTCCACAGTGTCTAACCCGCGCCAATGACTTAGTTCCTACAAAGAGAGCGTGCCCATAGACGCTCTGTCCCAGAACAAAGCCCGCGCCACACAAAATTAGTCATGATTTTTTGCCAACGCGCACTGGAGTGATTTTTCCTCCATTACTCATGCAGTTCCCTGAGGAAAAATCCCATGGATACGGCCGAGTGTCGCTTTTTTATCCATGACAACTCAGTCCAAAGGCTATTCTGAGACAATGCCAAATCTTCGAGAGGTGTCCAGATACGATGAATACCTTCTCCCCTTCCAGCTATAAATCACTGTCATCCTGCATTTAACCAGGAGAGTTTTTGGAGAGAGTGCTAATGATAGTGTCAGAGTGTTGAAGCTGAATTGATAGTAAGAGCTGAAAGAGAGGTTATGCTACCGGATTGTTGAGAGAGAAAGTGACTTTGCAAGACATGTTAGACTGCTGACCCAGTTGGAGGAGATTTGCAGCGTCAAGCCTTAATTGGTTGTAATTCTTCTCTTTTTTCTATTGAATGATAAGCGACTGTTATTATGGTTCCATTCACATGTTCTTCTGGTAATATTTGAATTATATCCTGCTTGACTGATATATAATTGTATGATATTGGATTTTAAGCTTGTTTTGGGTTGTTCTTCATTTGTGCAGGTGTCCATGCATGGAGCGCAAGGATAGTGACCGGCCAAAGCTAAAGGACAAGAACGACACTTCTCCCATAGCAAATAGCGTTGGATCCCAGGTTGGTCTTTCTGATCGACTTTTAAATTGTGCAATTAGGAACTTGCATGCAGCGTGTATGATTGTTGCTAGACACCTGTGGGGCTAGTGGGATCGCCGGGTGGAAACCCCAAATTTTGGGCGCCGGGGCGCCGCATGGAAGCCCCAAATTTTGGACAACGGGGCGCCGCATGGAAACCCCAAATTTTGGGCACCGCATGGAAACCCCAAATTTTGGGCACCGCATGGAAACCCCAAATTTTGGGCGCCGGGTGGAAACCCCAAATTTTCGCCACCGGGTGGAAACCCCAAATTTCGGGCGCCGGGTGGAAACCCCAAATTTTGGGCACCGAGTGGAAACGCTAAATTTTGGGTGCTGCATGGAAACCCCAAATTTTGGGCGTCGAGTGGAAACTCCAAATTTTGGGCGTCTGGTGCAAACCCCAAATTTTGGGCACCGCATGGAAACCCCAAATTTTGGGTACCGGGTGGAAACCCCAAATTTTGGGCGCGGGGTGGAAACCCCAAAATTTGGGTGCCGGGGCGCGGCATGGAAACCCCAAATTTTGGGCGCAACATGGAAACCACAAATTTTGGGCGCCGGGTGGAAACCCCAAATTTTGGGCGCCGGGTGGAAACCCCAAATTTTGGGCACTGGGTGGAAACCCCAAATTTTGGGTGCCTGGTGGAAACCCCAAATTTAGGGAACCAGGTGGAAACCCCAAATTTAGGGCGCCACATGGAAACCCCAAAATTAGCGCGCCACATGGAAACCCCAAATTTTGGGTGCCGGGTGGAAACCCAAAATTTGGGCGCGACATGGAAACCCAAATTTTGGGCGCTGGTGCGCCGCATGGAAACCCCAAAATTTGGGCGCTGGGTGGAAACCACAAATTTTGGGCGCCGGGTGGAAACCGGGAATTTTGGGCACCAGGTGGAAACTCCAAATTTTGGGTGCCGGGTGGAAACCCCAAATTTTGAGCACCGCATGGAAACCCCAAATTTTGGGCGCCGAGTGGAAACCCCAAATTTTGGGCGCCGCATGGAAATCCCATATTTTGGGCGCCGGGTGGAAACCCCAAATTTTGGGCGCCAGGGCGCCGCATGGAATACCCAAATTTTGGGCACTCGGGGGAAACCCCAAATTTTGGCCGCCGCATGGAAACCCCAAATTTTGGGTGCCGGGTGGAAACCCCAAATTTTGGGTGTAGGGTGGAAACCCTAAATTTTGGGCACCGAGGCGCCGCATGGAAACCCCAAATTTTGGGCACTCGGTGGAAACCCCAAATATTGGCTGCCGCATGGAAACCCCAAATTTTGGGCAGCGAGTGGAAACACCAAATTTTGGGCGCCGC
>APFE031232363.1:2642-13316 GCA_000404065.3 Pinus taeda | reverse complement strand
CATTATTGACTGGTAATCAGACGATGTCCAAGCATGTTCGACTTCAGCTTACATGTTCACATGCTTGGACTTGTACTTGTGTTCGGGTCGAGGTGGAGCGCAAGACCCTGGATTGTATATGTTGTAATCCAGGCGTGATTTTGATACATGACTCTTTCATTGGATGGCTATGACCATACCTGAGTCTATTCATCGATCCCAACTAGATGGCTACGTCCATACTATGGATCTTGATTATTATGTACTCTGTCAATGGATGGCTGCACCCATACCGCATACATCATGTATTTGAACTATCATACTGTATCTCTCCATGCAGATTCTCGGCGGCAGTTGGATATGATCTTGTAAAGCACTTCACCTCTCTCTTTCTCGAGGCTCCTGCTTTAGGGGGCATCTGTTACGCAGTAATTTGTCACCGTTGGTCACCGTCCTTGTTACCCCCCACTGTCACACATTGGAGGACACATTTACGGACCTATGACCAGTGACACAACTTGAAAACACTTGCATTGAGGTCTCGTATGAACTTCAATACCCCTGAAGACACCCTTTGAAGATTAACCTTGGAATATACCCTTTTTTCATTAGCGCGGGTCCACAGTGTCTACCTCGCGCCAATGACTCAGTTCCTACAAAGAGAGCGTGCCCATAGACGCTCTGTCCCAGAACAAAGCCCGCGCCACACAAAATTAGTCATGATTTTTTGCCAACGCGCACTGGAGTGATTTTTCCTCCATTACTCATGCAGTTCCCTGAGGAAAAATCCCATGGATACGGCCGAGTGTTGCTTTTTCATCCATGACAACTCAGTCCAAAGGCTATTCTGAGACAATGCCAAATCTTCGAGAGGTGTCCAGATACGATGATTACCTTCTCCCCTTCCAGCTATAAATCACTGTCATCCTGCATTTTACCAGGAGAGTTTTTGGAGAGAGTGCTAATGATAGTGTCAGAATGTTGAAGCTGAATTGATAGTAAGAGCTGAAAGAGAGGTTATGCTACCAGATTGTTGAGAGAGAAAGTGACTTTGCAAGACATGTTAGACTGCTGACCTAGTTGGAGGAGATTTGCAGCGTCAAGCCTTAATTGGTTGTAATTCTCCTCTTTTTTCTATTGAATGATAAGCGACTGTTATTATGGTTCCATTCACATGTTCTTCTGGTAATATTTGAATTATATCCTGCTTGACTGATATATAATTGTATGATATTGGATTTTACGCTTGTTTTGGGTTGTTCTTCATTTGTGCAGGTGTCCATGCGTGGAGCGCAAGGATAGTGACCGGCCATGGCTAGAAGATAGGAGCGACACTTCTCCCACAGCAAATAGCGTTGGATCCCAGGTTGGTCTTTCTGATCGACTTTTAAATTGTACAATTAGGAACTTGCATGCAACGTGTATGATTGTTGCTAGACCCCTGTGGGGCTAGTGGGATCGCCTCTGTCCGCAGAGGGGATTTACCTCCGCAACACCAGGTTCACTGCCACCTTCTCTGCAACCATAAACTTAAATCATAAATTTCAAAAAATCATCTCACCTGTAACATCTTGTCTTCTTTCCACTTCTGTAATCATGTTCACTTGTGTATGCTGCATATCAGTTCTTCAACAAAACCTTCTTCAGTTCTTCAAGAAAACCTTCTTGCATTCATTAAAAACAAAACAAACATTCTTCAATGAAAATAGAGCCAGGCTCTGATACCACCTGATGCAGCTCTAGACCTGCAAACCCAGAATCCTTTTATCTCAGCACATAAGCACGCATTTCAGCTTTGCCCAAATCAAAACCTCATTCAATTTCACACATTATATCAAAATACCATTTAATCACTTCATTCGGATTCGATCTATAACTTGATTGCGCCCTTAAATCTTGAACAATTGATTAGTCAGTTAATGCTTTTACGCATTCACCTCTGTTGATACCAATTTCATAAAACCATACTTGTTAAAATAACATAATCAATCCCTAAATTATCTTACCTATGTCATTCTTTGCGTTCTTCAAGACTGATTAACACTTCCAGATTTTCATTGAACAAATCAAGCCATTCAGATTTTGGAGATGCGAAACTGTTTCCAAGAATCGGCATACCTCTCCATGTGGACAGTGACTGATCTCTTCAATCTTGAGAATCCGGGAATCTGTGGTAATTTACAATTTATCGACGCCTCTACAAAGCCATTGTTCTATTGGCTGGCTTCCCATCCGCTTCACTGTAGCCTCAGACAAATAAAAGAAGTCGAACTTCTATGACGCGACATTGAATTGAACTATAAATGAGGGTTCACGTTCGCCACTATCGCCCACAAGAAATTTATTATAATTCTTCACAGGTGCTCGACATCTGAACACCATGGGAAGGAAACCTTAGCCCACCGAATGCCGCTACTTCTTCAAACACTATTCGCTGTATTATCTTTTCCTCTCGTCTATAGAGCGTGAGCGAGGGAGCTCTGTCAAATCGGTGCCTGTAACAGTTGCACCTGATTGTAGGGAGCTCGTGGCAGAAGAAACTTGGGTTTAGAATGCTACGGCTTTTTGTTCTAATTCTTTTGCTGATGGTATCAACAGTTGCCAAAAGATGGACATGAATGCCTAGATTGAATTGACAACGATGAATTGAGTGGAAGTAAAATGATGCACATATCCGCCGGAAAAGATTGTCTGTCGTTATGAATTATAAAGTCTACCTTTACGCTCACAGTTAATGGATATTTGACTTGATTCGGCCTCTTTCATGAATTTGATTTTAATACACCTCTAACGATTTACTCCACTACCCACTTGAAAACCTTTGGCAGCCACAAACAGTCCCTTGCAATTAAAATTTATCCACTCAGCTTCATCCGTCCTTTGAATCGCTCACCTGATCGGGTTTTACACTTAGACTGTAATAAAGTTAGATGAAAGTGGCGACAATCCTTACAATGATAGAGGCTCTAGCGTAGAATACTAAGGCGACTCAGGCCTGTCCAGACACAGTTAAATATTTTACATACAAAATAACTACATGCATGTTAAATGCTGCAACAACGACTTTAAATTGTCCCAATATATAGTAAACGCATCTCTGGGGATGCTGCCACAGTAACAAAGCATCAAAATCCACCATAAGGAGGCGGCTTAACTCCTTTTTATACACAGTCAATTAACTACTGGATGCATGCATACAATTTAACAAAATACCACAGAATTTTTCCAAAACGGCGAGAGGAATTTTCATAACAATATTTCTGGCACGCTCCTCTCCCCCCAAGAGCTTTCCTTGCATCTTTATTTATAATTAAAGGATAGGCCTTCTCGGTCCTTATCCGATACAAAAGCAGGCTTTTTCTTTTTACATAAAGATTTAAAGCTTGAAGCTTTTTCCCACTCTTATCCTGAAAAAACATAGAAGTTCTATCCCAATTCTTTTTCCTAAAATATTCTCTCATATCCTTTTATTTAGAAAGAATATTTACATAAACTTCACTTCCTATTTTATTAAAAATAACAAAATTATCACACCCCCTTTTTATTCCATATTTACAAATGAAGAGGGTCTTGATGCTCCTGCATCAATAATGACCGACCCTTCCACAAGCAAAGCATTTGAAAGGCAGCTTACCTCTGAATCTTCCAGTTCCCCTTGAAGATTTTTGACAAAATTTGATTCTTCCTCTTCTTCTGACATATGTCCTAGCTCATAGTAATCCCCCTTTCCTGAAGCTTTGAATGCAGCTTCTCTTCTGTCTGATGGTCCACCTTTTCTCATTTCGTAAGCAGTTAGAATTCCATGTAATTGTGACATGGTAAGATTCTTTAGATTCTCCTTTTCTTCTATGGCAGAAACTTTTGAATCAAACTTAGGAGACAAAGATCTTAGAACTTTCTCAACCACAACAACTTCTTTTATTTCTTCACCCAAGTTTTTCATACAATTTACGATCTCATATATACGTAGGAAATAGCTAGCCACACTTTCATCATTATGCATTCTGAGACTTTCATACTGAATTCTAAGAGTTTGTAATTTTTCTCGTTTTACTTGCTCATCTCCTTCATAGCTTAGAATGATCTTGTCCCATATTTCCTTTGCATTTTTGAGCTACATAACCTTGACGAATTCTGATTGAGATAGACTTCCTAATAGAGTATTCACCACTTTTTCATTTGTTTCATACTGCTTCTTATCAGTTGTGTCTGTAGGAGTTGCTGATGGAAATGTGTATCCCTTTTCCACAATATCCCATACTTCTGTACCAAGAGATTGAAGATAGGCAGTGATTCTTACCTTCCAATAGATGAAGTTGCTCCCATAAAAAATCGGTGGCCTAATAGATGCTTCCTTTTCGTAGTTGCTTATGGTGATAGATCTTCCTTCAAGCGATCAAGCTTTTCTTAAAGGGCCTGCTCTGATACCAATTGTTGAAAATAATACTGAGAGGGGGGGTGAATCAGTATTATCAAACTCTTTTCAATTTATGTAGATGAAACTTGCTTATACGCTATAATTTAGTATATTCTTCAGATGTGGATCATTAGAACTATTGTAAAAAGTCATCAAAATCCACCATAAGGAGGTGGCTTAACTCCTTTTTATACACAGTCAATTAACTACTGGATGCATGCATACAATTTAACAAAATACCACATAATTTTTCCGAAACGGCGAGAGGAATTTTCATAACAATATTTCTGGCACGCTCCTCTCTCCCCAAGAGCATTGCTTGCCTCTTTATTTATAATTAAAGGATAGGCCTTCTCGGTCCTTATCCAATACAAAAGCAGGCTTTTTCTTTTTACATAAAGATTTAAAGCTTGAAGCTTTTTCCCACTCTTATCCTGAAAAAACATAGAAGTTCTATCCCAATTCTTTTTCCTAAACTATTCTCTCATATCCTTTTATTTAGAAAGAATATTTACATAAACTTCACTTCCTATTTTATTAAAAATAACAAAATTATCACACCCCCTTTTTATTACATATTTACAAATGAAGAGGGTCTTGATGCTCCTGCATCATACACCCAACCTTAAAATTAATCATGATCCCATGATCATGTGTTCGGATCGGTGTATGCCTGGATCCGATATCTTGTGCTATAAGTCATCATGTGCTATTGTTCATTGTATTCCTCTAGGTTTCCACACTTTATGCTGCATCACTCCGGAGGCTGCACTCTTGCAATCTTTTGTTGTCTTCCTTTCGCTGCTTCTCCTTTGTTTCACTGTTGCTGGTCTCTTCCAGGACTCCTTCATCATCATCCACCTCATCGGTTCAATTTCTTTGTCTACCAGATTTTCCCCAGCTTCTTCAGTAAGATCTGTACTCACAAAACAATTGTTAGGATAAAAAATATAAAGCATGAGTGCCTCTTGTGTTGCTATCAATGTTGTCTCAGTTGTCATTATAAATGTCGCCCCACATGTTGCTCTATCTGTCACTATGGATGTTGCAGCCTCCCAATCTTCCTGTCCCTCTGCAACATTCCTTTGCTTGTCACCTGCAATTTCATCTGCAACTTTTCCCTCTTTTTCACTGCACTCGCCTCTTTCTTCTGCAATCTCCCTGTCATACTGTGGATTCTCCAACAAATATTCTAACAATGCAATTTCTCTGTAGCATCGCTGAAGCATATCATCATCACTTGCATCCATACATAAACTTTCAGTTTGCACAAACTCACCAAGTTCAACAATTTCAAATGTTTCTTCACTTATCTGTGCTACAGATTGATTCACTTCTTCAACATCCATAAGAAATTCCTCTTGTGCTGTAACAGTTTCACAAGATGGCACATCCTCCTCAACACCTGTAATCACATCACAATCGTCAGCTATACAAACACAAGAGTTCACATTATCCAGCTGATCTAGATCTACCCAGTAACTCAAGAAATCATCAATGATCTCCACCTCTGTTTCATCAATGGAAGCCTCCTCTGCACCTGCAAACATACACAACGAATCAGTTTTAAAACTGCAAGACTTTTTAGTCTTGAATACTTTCTTTAACATTTTCCTTTGAACATGTCTGCATGTGGAATCTTCAAATTCCATTCCTGGCTCAAGAACTCTAAAACCCTTTTTCAACAAGAAAATCAAAATTTGCCTCAAGCTCTTCTGAAATTGTCGCCAAATCACTCTCTTTTCCTTCAGTGGAAAGAGCCATTTTCCTTTCTGTTTTTCCTGCTCTTGCAACCATTCTTCCAGTACCTGTAATTGTGCCTTTATTTTTGCAATCTTTATTCCTCGAACTCCTGCAGTCATCTCATCTCTGTGGCATTTCTCTGAACCTCTTCCTCTGTCTCCTTTTCCTCTAGAAACACTCCTTCTGCCTCTGGCAGACTGCTTCCTCATGAGTTTCTCGCTCACCATGAGTTGTACTAGCCTCTGCAACAACAATCTCTCTTGCTGCATCTTACCTCACCAATCCTTCCCTCCGGATCTGGTATTTTGGTAAGTACTTGGTTCACTGCCTCTGGAACCTCTTGAGCACTCCTCTGCTCTCTCTAGGCTATCTCTTCAACTCACCTCACACTGTAATTTCCTCTCTATCCAGCTTTCAGCTGAATGCCAGGTGTTACGTAGTAATTTGTCACCGTTGGTCACCGTCCTTGTTACCCCCCGCTGTCACACATTGGAGGACACATTTACGAACCTGTGACCAGTGACACAACTTGAAAACACTTGCATTGAGGTCTCCTAAGTATGAACTTCAATACCCCTGAAGACACCCTTTGAAGATTAACCTTGGAAAATACCCTTTTTTCATTAGCGCGGGTCCACAGTGTCTAACCCACGCCAATGACTTAGTTCCTACAAAGAGAGCGTGCCCATAGATGCTCTGTCCCAGAACAAAGCCCGCGCCACAAAAAATTAGTCATGATTTTTTGCCAACGCGCACTGGAGTGATTTTTCCTCCATTACTCATGCAGTTCCCTGAGGAAAAATCCCATGGATACGGCCGAGTGTCGCTTTTTCATCCATGACAACTCAGTCCAAAGGCTATTCTGAGACAATGCCAAATCTTTGAGAGGTGTCCAGATACGATGAATACCTTCTCCCCTTCCAGCTGTAAATCACTGTCATCCTGCATTTAACCAGGAGAGTTTTTGGAGAGAGTGCTAATGATAGTGTCAGAGTGTTGATGCTGAATTGATAGTAAGAGCTGAAAGAGAGGTTATGCTACCGGATTGTTGAGAGAGAAAGTGACTTTGCAAGACATGTTAGACTGCTGACCCAGTTGGAGGAGATTTGCAGCGTCAAGCCTTAATTGGTTGTAATTCTTCTCTTTTTTCTATTGAATGATAAGCGACTGTTATTATGGTTCCATTCACATGTTCTTCTGGTAATATTTGAATTATATCCTGCTTGACTCATATATAATTGTATGATATTGGATTTTACGCTTCTCAGAGGGATTTTATACTTTGGAAGGAGTCCATTGTATCTGGGAGGTGGTTTTGGAGGTCAAGGGCTCTTGCTAAGTTTCAGATAAACTGAGAAATTCCCAGGAGTACTTATGGTTATTTTTCAACCAGGGGGAGGGATATTACGCAAGGGGATTTTACTTAATATTAATAAGGGGATGGGAAGAATAGGGAGCTAAATAATAATGTTAGTGGTTAAGATGGAGATGGTAAGAAAGCGCTAAGTTTAGGAGAGCTTAGGCTGTTACAAGGGGGTAGGACCATACTTAAGAGAAAATATGGAACAACTTTGAGTAAAGCAGATCTTTACTCAAGCCAGTGTTATGAAGATGATGGAACTTAAGAGGTGTCAAGCAGATCTTGACCTCTTGTGGCGAAGTTAGTTAATGATTGGGGAAAACAGAGAAGGGAAGTCAGTTATACCTCTTTTGAACTTCTTTCATACAATTGCTTGTTGATTGTGTCCTGAATGATATGACACCTGAAAACCTGGAACTGGTCAGCAATTTAGGATTCAAAAACCTCAGAACTACCTACCCAGCCTACTTACCTAGCATTTTTTCTTCTTTTGTTTGGAGGTGCACTTAGACTTGCAAACCCATCATTCATTCTTCTTTTGTTGCTTTCCTATCTACATACTACCCTTATTTCTTCCAGGGCCCAGATTAAGCTATTGGGCTCCTCTGCTTCTCTACCTATCTAAGAATCTGCCAGGATTACACTGTTTGGACAGATCTACAATCTCTATATTCTAAAACAGGAAATTTAAACCTAGGGAGACCAAGATTAAACTGTTTGGACCTCCCTTTAACTAAAAAAAATGGCGATGCCAGGATAACTTTACAAAACTTGGAAGGCAATTGGATGAACTTGAAGTAGCCTTCTTCACTTGGAGACTGTTAAGCAAATATGGAGCGTTGCAGCAAGCAATGTACGACATATTTGGCCTGTGAAATGCCAATCATGAAAAATGAATAACCTACTGCAGCAGGAAGCTAACAGTGGCTCCACTCTGGGATGGCTTCTCCTTGTGAGAAGTCAAGAACAGCAGGTCAGAATGCCTTGGTCTTTAGTCTTTTGCTGTCTTCTGCAAAATTTGTTTTCTCCGGCTTCTTTATTCCTTCTACCTACCTACCCTAACCAGCACTTACTTTGTCGTTAGGTGAAATCAAACAACCAGTGCATCCATTCAAGCAACTGAGAGACAAGATGAACTTGCTGACTGATAGTTTATGAATGTAAAAGCATCATTCGGGTATATGCTTTTATAACCAAAATTGTGGCATCTACCGGTTGTTGTTGAAGTATGTGGTCTTCACTGAGAAAGCACGCTAACAAAATTGGGTTAATCAGAAGTTCCATGTAGTTTGCAATGGGATCAATAAACTTATCATGTGAGAGAACTTCTTCTGATTCTTCTTGGTCAGACGGAGCGGCTGCGTCCTCGGTGGTAAGCCTGGCAGTCGACCGTTCTATCTCTGTCTTGTCAATAGAATCGTGCAGAGTTTGTAAATCAGCAGGTAGCAGCATCTCCTCCTGAGTTGGGGACGGGAGACTTCGGCATGATTCCGGGTCTTCTTGGTCAGATGGAGTAGCTGCATCTTCGGTAATGATCCTAGCAACTAGTCCTTCTATCTTGAAAATCGAATCATACAGAATCTGCAGGTCCTCAGGCAGCAATGTTTCCTCCTGAATAGGGGAAGGGAGATTTTGGCATGATTCCGGGTCTCTTAGGTCAAACAAAGTAGTTGCATCTTTGGTAATGAGCCTAGCAGATGATCCTTTTGTCTTTCCCTTGGAACCCAAATCATACTCAAACTGTAATTCAGGAGATAGCACTATTTCCTTGTGAACTTGGGGAGGAAGATTTTTGTAAAACTCTTGAGGGTCACGGAAATTATAAGAGTGTTTCTGAGCTCCCAAGAGTTCAATTTCATTCTTATATTTTTCAACAACCAACTCAAGGAAAAGTTTATTCCGGCCGCCTGGTATTTTTGACAATACCGCTCTGAAAAATTCTTCATTAAGCTCAAACTCTGATAGACTTTTTCTGCATTCATCTAGAGCTTCATCAAATGGAAGTTAGTCCCAGGATTCGATCATTCTCTCTTTTTGTTAATACATGGAGCACTTGGTTGTAACATTTGGTTCATTCCTCAGTGGAGCCTTTGATTGAAATTGAAGTGGAGTCGCCAGGTGGATGCCTAGACTCTGAAGTGCCTGATCTTTGTCCACCATCAATGATCAAAACTAAGCGTGAAAAGCTTTGAAGAACAGGAGCACTTTATCCAATGGGGTTTAAGGATGAACAAAGTGCTTGAATCCCCAATGGAGTACGCAGAGAAAGGTCGACCGAGGCTTTTACAAGTCGGTTTCTTCCTCTGTAGGGCTAAAGACTGGTTTGATTGATTTATCTGAGGAGGTCCCCAGTGGAGTCGCCATTATGTTATCACTCAGGTTGTCCCTAGGCTCCTAATAGGGATATGGCTGAGGTAACCACAAACCAATCTTCTGATTGCAGGTTCTAGCCCACCTGTAATTGGAGAGGGCTCTCTCCTTTTGATTCAACCTTAGTTGATGATTTTAGGCTAGCTTTCTGACTTCAAGGGAATGTTTACTGTGATTGGAAAGAAGGTAGGATTCTCGAACAAAGAGGCAAGGTAAAGACTTATAAGTTTCGAACCATTGGGCATGGAGTCACAGATTGAGGCTTGCGAACGTTTTCTTGGTCACAAGGGGATACGGAGCGGGATAGCCACACAAGATACAACTTTCTAACTGCTGAAAGTACGGAATGGACATCAGGGATGAAAAGCAAAAGAGAATCATTTCATCATGCTGACAAAGAGGAGAAATGGATGAATGGGATCTAGGAGCAGTTAAGAATTCCTAAACATGCACTCATATGTGAAAGAAACAGCGTAAACAAGATCATTTAAGAATACATGCTCATAACTATTTCTGAAGAAAAACATTGAGAAATGCAGAAATTGAACTTAAGGTGTAATGAAACAAATCTTAAGCTATTCTTTTTTCCTGCAATTTAGAAGGTGGTACGGTGGCAAAAAACATAAAATTAAACAGAGGAGAGGAACACTTATTGGATCATGTAGAAGCACAGGAATTTCGTGATCAGTCCTTGGCCAAGAGAAAACATCAAGTAGTTTCGCAATCCATGCTTTCAACAATCTTTGATTATGGAAATTATGACAGTTACAGTGCGAGTCTCTACTCGGAGAAAATGCTAGAAAGA
>APFE031232358.1:0-25890 GCA_000404065.3 Pinus taeda | reverse complement strand
TTTGATTAGATCTGCGCCAAGTGGCATCTCGATAGCCCTCAGATCTTTCGATTAGATCTGCGCCAAGTGGTAGCTCCACAACAATCGTATTTGTCCATTTGATCTGCGCCAAGTGGCATCCACACAGCCAGCCATCGGATCTGGCCATTAGATCTGCGAAAAACACGCCACCCTTCAGCTGCACGCATCCCGTTGCCCACAATCCCTTCCAAAGACACGACTGGTTCCATGCTTGGCTGCACTTCTAAAACTTAGTATGCTCTTTAGCTTCACGTGTATCTCTGCCCACAACTGCTCCAAAGGTACCCATGTCTCTATACTCGGCAGATCTTACAACATCTGCTAATATTGTATACCTGAAGATGCTTTGCAGCCGCAGTTCGCTCCTTCAACAACCTGTATTCCCTTATTCATTCAACTACGAGCAAATCAAGATGAAGTTATAGTTGGCTTTAACTAGCGACTTGATTGGGAGCCACCAACTTGATGCTCGACTAGAAGAGTCGTTAGCCATTTCACCCGCTTGAAAATATTCTTTTACCGAGGACAATGTTAATCTCTTGTAATTGAATTAGATTATTATTTTATTTTACATTTTTATTTATAATAATGTTCATAAACCAGTAATATATATATATATATATATATATATGTCATGTTAAAATGGTTAATTAAATTGGAAACCCTCCTCCATCATATATTTCTACATCTCGCTGTAAAAATTTTGTTTTGATAATTTTTAATTATATCATGTGAAGCCTTTTTTATGAATTCTTACTTGGAATGGTGTTATGAAAACACTGTAACTTGGAATGGTGTTATGAAAAGGGTTTGGTGGTGGTTTCTGATATTTACAAATATTTCAAGTAAGGTTAACTGTTTATCAAACTTGTGTTGTGTTGGTATAAGAAAGTTTGAAAGTGGGAACTTCTTTTGAAGGTTATAATATTTTGTTAGCTAGCATGGTTAAGGATAAATCCTCTAATTCATTTTCTTCTTTTCTGGTACAGGGGATTGGGTTCGAATTCTAAAGAAGAACTAGTAACTCTTTGGGGTTTGCTAGTTTTCACCAAGTGTTTTCAGTTGCAATTATTTTTTGCTTATGGAGATTCTAGTTCTACTATTGATGTAGTGGTTGGGCGGTCCTCTCTCTCTCTCAGGGCCCTCCTTCGCTCACTGGATAGAGCGCACTAAGTTCTTTAAACATTATTTTGTGAATATTACATTCATCCATGTGTACAGGGAACTCAACACAATGGCCAACGAATTATCTAAGCATGGTTTGGTCATTGTAGCAAGCTCTATTCATTATAGGGTTTTTGTTGATGGGAAGGAGATGGCTGAAGCGGATATTGACTTATAACATGTATGTTTTCAATGGTTGTTCATGTACAATATATCCTTTTTGGATCGTTGGTTTTTTACCTGCAAACTTTTAGGTTGTTGGATTAATTCATAGATTAGTATATCTAGGCTATCAAGATTGAACTATGACTCCTAGTTTTTTAAAATATATTAACTTTGAATGCACTGGATATATGGGAGTCAATAATTTCATTTTTTTATGAACAATATGCTGAGAATTCTCGGATTTATGTACTGCAATTGTTACTATTAATATTAAAATAATAAAAATATTAATTATTTATTATTTTAATAGTAATTTTATTAAATAATCAATTGTAATAATATTGTTCTTAAAATTTGTAAATTCATGTATCAATAGTACACTTAGTACACTTTAACCTTGTATCACTAAGATGCTATTACAATTATGAGCATTATTACAATTATGAGCATGATTGGTGATGAGATAAATTAATCACATTCTTTGTAATGGTCATTGTAACTTGGAAACATATAACCTAAAGGATTTCTTCTTCCTGGTTGACTTTGGAAAGTGTTATTAGTCCCTGCCTTCAGCAAGACTATAGCAATCGACAGATCATTGACTTGGCATTAATTTAATTGTTGACCAATGTTTTTATAGCGTTATCATGGTTTATCCAAGGTTTTACGGTGCCCATTGTTATCCATCTAAAATTTAAGCAAAGTTTTTCGTTGAAAAAAAAGGACCTCTTATTGCAAGCTTCACTTATTTATTCAAAGTTTTTGTTTAATGTTTGTGCTTGGCATATTTATCCAAAGTCATTGTTTAATGTTGTGAATGCTTCCAGCAATACATCGATGCCACCACAATCATCTGCTTTCGATGCCACGACAATCCTATTCCTCTTCGTGTTGGGGCCTCCACATGTAGTGATGGACATGTGGCTTCCTCACGGTCCTCTAAGTGTAAACTTTTTTTTGGTTTTAATGGGATGGATGGGCATGTATACGACCTGCTGGTATATAGAAGCAGGTATAGGATGAGAAGGAGCGTCTACCACGCCCATGTTGGTATCCCATGCCCGTGCTGCTAGACAGAAGCAGGGAGATGCTACCACACCCATGCTAGTAGATAGAAGCAGGTACATGAGAAGGAGGAGTGTCATCCACGCCCATGCCCATGTTGGTAGATAGAAGCAAGTACACGACCTGATGTAGACCTAAGAAGGTACAAGAGGAGGAGGAGCATTGCTCACACCCACACCCACGCCCACGCCCACGCCCAGAGGTTTTCCAAGGGTCATGTTTGTTTCAAAATATCCAAATAAGGAAAAATCTCTAAATTGTAATTGCATGTGTTTCTAGGTTCTACAGACTATTCAAAATGGGAAAGAAGTTGGAGCTGAAACGAATCCAAAACCCTAATAGTTCACGTGATTCCTTCTCCAAATGCAAGAGGGGACTGCTAAAGAAATCGATCAAGCTCTTTGTTCTCTGTGATGCTGAAGTTTCCCTTAATTTTATCTGAAACTGCCAAGACTTACAAGTTTGCAAGCAACAAGTAGGTTGCCTTCTTCCATCCCTTCAAATCTCACAAAGTATTGTTAATATTTCTTCTTTTTATGAATTTATGGAAACAATTTGAGGGTCACTAAACTTTTTAAAAAATGAGCAAGTCTAGACGTCCATTTTTAACCAAAATTTCGAAAGAAAGTAGTGTATCCAACCTCAAAATAGTCCTAGAAGAAATTAAAGAATTATTTATATTTTGTTCAAAAGTGAAGCAATTACTCTAGGAACAAGGGTTACAAGATATCTGGTAACCCGAGGCTTTTCCAGGGACTTAAAGTTCAGCGTAACATTGATTACTTACTTGAGGCAACCTTCTCGAGGCAGTCTACAAATTGTTAAAATAGATTATGAAATTTCTAAGAACGACATTCTTGTGTCTCTATTAGATTTGCACGGTGGCTTTGGTTGGTTTTTTTAAAGGAAACCATGGTTTTTTTTTAAGAGAAACCATGAATGCCACTGGTTTTTTTTATAGACAGGTTGCCCTCTTTTTCATTCAAGTTAGCTTTTTTTTTTTACACAGGTTGCCCTCCTTTTCATTCACGTTTTATTTTCCTTTGGTCCCAGTGCCAACAATCTTTGATTTGATTCCTTGTTTTACAAAGAAAATAATTGATAATTGATACTATACTTGTACATCACACAACAATTCAATATACTAATTTTATAAGGAATACATTTCAGATACTTGAACTTAACAACTATATATAGTCGTGATGTAAGGAAAACTGGTGTGGTTGGTAGGGTTGTATTGGACTGTTTAAAAAAACTAGCTTATAACATTCTTTTATTGTCCAGAAAAGAAAAATCTCAAGAGAAAAATGGGGTACTTACTATTGGACCATTTTAACTACTTCCCGCTACCTCTTCAAGAAAAATGAGAAATCTGTTGCGAACGCTCATTTGGTATTGTAAATTGAGGCTTTGTGGCTGAACATTTTGGAGTGAGAATTCAAAGGGAGACATTTTCCTCAAATAAAATTAGATAATTTAACCATTTCAGTGCCATTGTATACTTTTTTTCTTGCGTTCAAAACAACAGATTGCTATTTTCTCTCTGTGTCTTCATATTTTCTCTTTGCTATGATTCATGATGTCCCAAATTGGCATTGTGGAAACATGTGCATAGACATCTGGGCAACAATGGAGGCATACAAAAGCAATGAATAAAACATGGTGTGGTTGATAACAAAGTCATGGAGAGTTAGTACATGTTCCTTTTATATTTTATTTTAAATTATTTCATTTAAAATGATTTATTAATTATTATATTTATTTTAATTAATTTTTTTTACATATATTAAAAAAAATGAACACCAACAACTTTACTTTTGCATGTAGGTCGTGACTAGCTCTTGTGAATTCTTCTGATCAAGTTAGAGATCCATATACTGATATATAAAAGCATACGTTCACATTGCAGTTGGAGTAGATCTAGATGTAGAAGTGCAACCTTATTATACCTAAAGGCCAGCAGCTCCAAATCAAGACCCATTTTCTGTCTTTTGAGATCGTGATCCAGAGTCTGACCTTCTTGGTGAGCGAGGCCCTGATACTTATGATTGTGATGTGGAGTATACAACTAGCTCTGATTCAATTGGAGTAAATTATTGCTAATTGTGGTGTTTATGGTTTAAGTTGATTGAGTTGATAAGTATCTAAACCATTAGAAAATGAGTCTAAATTCTTGATACATGTATCATTTTCTCTTTATTTTCCATCTTTAATATTGACATCACTTCCAACAGATTTCTGACTATGCACGAGAAGACTCATTATTTTTTTTGGTCCTCATGGTTAGTTATAATTTTTTCTTGTGTTTCTATCTGTCACATTTATTATGGACTCGTTTTAAAAAATTTGGATAGAATTAGTATCCTAAATGTTGTCACAGTCTACATTAAGGACAACAACAATTACATGCATTTGACATCACTTCCAAAAAAATTCTGATTTCTATCTACTGCATTTATTATGGACTCGTTTTCAAAAATTTGGATAGAATTAGTATCCTCAATGTTGTCATAGTCCCCATTAAGGACAAGAACAATTACATTCATTTGATCTAGAAAACTATCTTTAGAAATATAATCATCTATAGAAATTTGAACCTCATTTATTGAGTGAAGTGCTTATGTTTTGACGAAGGAGTTTTAACATCACTTCCAACAAATCTTTGATTTCTATCTACCGCATTTATTATGGACTCATTTTCAAAAATTTGGATAGAATTAGTATCCTCAAAGTTGTCATAGTCCCCATTAAGGACAAGAACAATTACATTCATTTGATCTAAAATCTATCTTTAGAGATATAATCATCTATAGAAATTTGAACCTCATTTATTGAGTGAAGTGCTTATGTTTTGACGAAGGAGTTTTAGAGCATGATTAAGAATATGGTTTTGCATAGTCTTCTCCAGCTTCTTTGGAACTTTGAACCTTGAGTTTATTCCTCAATTCTAATGGAGAGCTTCGTTGACATATACAAATATAGTGTTCTAAAAGTGTTATACTACTATTATTGGCATTATGAGTATTTCTGCCATTTTTGCTTTGGGGTCAGAGCAATTGAACCCTTATGTGAGTCAAAGGATGAATTCTTCAATAAACTTTAAAATCCTTCATGAGTCTCACATTTCATCAAAACCAAACGCGCGACAACATGCTCCAGAATTTATTGAACCCTTATGTGAGTCAAAGGATGAATTCTTCAATAAACTTTAAAATCCTTCATGAGTCTCACATTTCATCAAAACCAAACGCGCGACAACATGCTCCAGAATTTATTGAATATTGAGCATCTCTTGCTGACTTCATTGCAGTTTTATAATAATTTTTAGAATGGGATAGGTAAATTCCATTAATCTATCTAGAAACTTTTCTAAATTGCTACAAATGGCTAATGAAAGATCTTTGATAAAGTATAGGTTGCAGAACCAACTTGTAGTTCTTTTAAACTTGAGCAACATGACATACCTGACAACATGCTCCAGAATTTATTGAAGATTGAGCAATCTCCTGCTGACTTCATTGCAGTTTTATAATAATTTTTAGAATGGGATAGGTAAATTCCATTAATCTATCTGGAAACTTTTCTAAATTGCTACACATGGCTAATGAAAGATCTCTGATAAATTATAGGTTGCAGAACCAACTGGTAGTTCTTTTAAACTTAAGCAACCTGACATACCTGACATATCCACTGATGAGGCCAATGCTTTCTTGAACACTTCTTAGTTTTCTACATCCTTTCAAATCTAATTTAATAAGTGACATTAAGTTTCCAAAGTGGTGATAAAGATATACTAGCCTTTCGCAATAGGCTAAATCCAATAATTTTAATGCTCCAAAATCTTTAGCCAATTTCCTTAAACTTAAGCAATAATTCGTTGCAAATTCTCTCAAATTTTGGAATTTAATCTGTTTACAAAATATATATTATAGATTAGGAGGCTATTTGTTTTGTAGGAAAGCAATTTAAAAAAAAATTAGAATCGGTAGGGACTACCCCTGCTTCCAGGCCTTGTTACAATTATGAGGGTTATTGGTGATGAGATCAATTAATCACATTCTTTGTAATGGCCATTGTAACTTGGAAACATATAACCTAGAGGATGGTTGACTTTGTTTTCCATAGTATCTTTCATCATTATAAAAAAAGGTATCGGCTACTTCTTTATTTTAATCCAATAATCCTTGTTTATAAGTTTATTTATCTCCACATTGTATAACTACAATTCACTTAAACCCTTTAGCATATATAGCTTTTAACCATGAGCATGTGTCCGTTCATACCTTCCATGGATAAATGGTAACATAACATATTTTAAAATTGGTGACAATTATATCAATCATTCTTTGGTAACTTCACTTTACAAATATTTAATTACATATTTTAAAATTGGTGACAATTGTATTAATCATTTTTTGGGAGTTACATTTTATAACCCAAAAAAATGAATAGTGAATAACATAATCAAAAGAATAATTTACACAACTTAAATTTAGTTATTCTTTTTAATATAGGCAATATTTTCAATGTATTATAAGGGAATAATTAACAATATTCTAGAAGAGATCTCAAAAGATAGTTTCATTACTTTTTCCTAGAGTTATAAAATATGTAAGGAGTGTGATACTTGGTTTCCTTCAATTGTAGCTGTGGGAAGAGAGATAAGTTCATGATAGTGAAGCATTAGGACACTGCTCACCTAGATTAAATTTATGAAATGACAATAGATTTTCCCTTATAGGTCGCCCACTCCTATAATTGGGTCATTATTTGTAAAGTGGTAACAATTGTTGCTAGTAAGAACAAGGTCGACCACTCCTATAATTGGGTCATTGTAAAGTGTTAACAATTGTTGCTAGTAAGAACAAACTCCTCCATACATCCAAAATGTTAAATGGCATCCCACTTATTGATAGGTAATTGGCATTCTACAAATATATGTAACATAAAGCATCTTAATCACTCTCTTCTTTTCTCCTTTAGTTGTCAATGAGTAGAGCATATGAATTTCATTTCTCATTGGAAAAATTGTTAACTTCTGTTTGATATTACAGATTACCCTTTATAGATAATTCAAAATAGCTTAAATGTTTGACATAATTGAACACCATGAGCATTTTACCCCCCCACTTTTCTAATTGTTTTTATGGCCCACACTTCCGTTTATGGCCCCCCACCCATTCTCTTTCCCTTGGGCTCCCGTTTTCCTCCGTTGAGCTTCCTCTTCTTCCCTTAATGTGTTTTATCTTGTTGCATGCTCCACTATCTGAGTGTGCTCATTGTAAGTTCCCTATTTGGTGTCTTCTAATGGTATGTTTTCTGTTAGGGCATGCTTATTCTCATCCCCCTCCCTTTGGACTAATATATTTGGTGTCTCTCATTGGAGGCACCATTGGTTGTGGCAATAATTTGGTTAGTACTCAACCTACATGGTACCCATGCTAATTACCTAAATTCTTAAGAATGTCCTAGTCTTTGCTCAAGTTTTTACCAATTCCCTAACCTTCTCCCAATCCCTTGTTAATGGGTGTGATTTTGAAGGGGTGTCGCTCATTACTAAGAGCGAGCCCACAAGGGAAGCACACGCATGCACCATTTTTTGGAGGACTTTGCCTCGTTTTATCATGACGTCACACCGAGACGCTTTCAAGAAGAGCTCATCCATGTTGAAGGAGAAGCTTCGTCTCATAGACTTTTCCTCTCAGATACAACTTCTTACTAAATTGGCAGATTGGATACCAGACATAGGGCATGTGAGAGGCTAATTTAATCAATATATACAAATTGTTGATCTCTATTGGCAGATGAAGTATTTAGTGGGGTGCATTCTCTTAGACCGGTAAGAGCATCGGGAGGATATTCCCCATTCCCTTGATCATTTGCATTGGCATATGAGGGACTTAGATAGAAGGATGGAGTCAATTGAAAAATAGCTCGACATACCCCCCTTGGCAAGGAGAACCTTGGGGGATACTAACGAGCCAATATAGGTCAATGTTTTGGATTTGAACCCTTCTATCTAGTTTTATCATGTCTATGTTTTATGTTTCCTTTGTTACATTTACTTTTCTCCAAAGCTGCTTAGGCCAGTCTTAGTCCCTAAGTTTTTGTATGCTTAATTTGGTCTCTCCTAGTACTCAGTTACCTCTCTCCTTACTTTGGAGAGTAAAATTTTGGATTTGGTAAAGTCTCCCTAGCGACAAACTGCCTCGAGCATATATTGCCCTTTCCAGCTTTGAAAGCAATAGAATTCACCTTATCAAAAAAAACCTATTTGGATGACGATAAATTATCATGCTCTATAACATTTATAAAATGCTAATTATTGATGCAATGCTCATAAGCATTAAGTAGGCCTTTGGCACACCAATCATAATAACTTGATTGGATCTTAAATCAATTACAAGAATCTTTTAAAGTGCCTTATAAGATGTTCATAATACCACATAATATGCACATATTACTCACAATAATAAGTTCTTTAGAATATTTATAATTCAACATATTTTAAATCAATTACATGAATCTTTTAAAGTGCTTTGTAAGATGTTCATAATACCATATAATATGCACATATTACTCACAATAATAAATTCTTTAGAATATTTATAGTTCGACAAATTTGTGTACTTGTCATCAACATTCTCACTCATGTTGCGGTATGTTGTTCACAATACTAAAATCTAAGTTGGTGTCATTTTATAATTTATATGATTTTATACCCATGTAATAAACATAACCAAGAATCCTTTTTTTTGTAAATTTCTTGATAGATTTTTATTAATATCGAGATGAAAAGAGTTTACATTACATTCGCTTTCTCAACGCTTTCCAAAAAACAACCTTCTGAGTAATCCATTGAGACTTGTTTTGCCACCAAGAAGTCAAAAAACATAGGTAATGCCTTGACCATCACAAAAACAAAAGTAAATAATATCATGAGAACTGGCTATTGTGAAGCCTATCCAGTCATGCTACTGTAAATTGAACCAAGTAAAAAAACTAAAGTCTTGGTGGTGGAATAAGCTCTAGAAAATCAAAAGCACGGCAAAATCCCATCTCTTCCAATGGTGCTTGCTGCAAAACCAAGTGCCTACCGGTGATATGCTCTCCAAGCGTGGAATTATTAGGCCGTCATGGTGCCCTTTCTGCAAGCAGAACATCGAATATGTCAATCAACTTTTCTTATTTTTCTCCTTTGCCTGTACTGTTTGGTCCTTTGCAATTGTTGTGTTAGGGGTTAATTTTCAATGGCGTGGAGACTCTTATGTGGAGCCTTGGGGCCTTTGGTGGAACTTTGTTTCTCCAAAGAAGCTCAGAGCTTTGCCCCTTCTTATCGCCTGGGGCCTTTGGTGGAACTTTGTTTCTCCAAAGAAGCTCAGAGCTTTGTCCCTTCTTATCGCTTGAATCTTAGACACATGAAGAGAATTATTTGAGCTACGAAGCTCAAAAATCTTCAGCAATGGGTTTTCTCTTCCTCAATCTCTTTGCAAGTTTCTCCTCTCTCTCAAAGAAGTATGAAGACTCTCCAATGGTGGATTCCTTTTATTGCCTGGGGCATTTGGTTGGCCTGCAATGTTGAAGTATTTCTGGACAAAACCTCTATTCTGGGCATCATCGCTACGAAAGTTGTAGCATAATTTTCTCTTATTGTTGACCATAATGCTCGTCCTTGTTTGCATAGTGTGATTGAAGAGCCCATTGATCCCTTATTCTCGTTGGCTTTTTTCAATGGAGCAGCTTCCAGGGAGGGCCTATGTGGGGGTGGCATCGCATTGTATCTTTTGAACCACTCTTTTATGATGAAAGTTGGTTTGGGTCAAGGATCGTATAATTTTGTTGAAACTAGGAGTCTTAAGCCTCTCCTACTTTTTTCCATTGAAAACGAGACCCACCGTATTGATATTTTTGGAGACTCTCAGTTGATTGTTAACTAGTTCAATGATGTTTCTAGATGTCATGTTCATACTCTTGGTCCTACTCTGGAGGAAATTCTCATGTTGAGGCAGTGTTTTAATTATATATTTGTTTCTCACATTTATAGGGAAAGAAATGGGACGACTGACAGCTTGTCTAAAGAAGGCATTACTCAAAATGTGGGAACTTGGAAAATAGAAGGGTACTAGGAGCATTAGCATAAACAACTACTATCACAGGCCATTTATGGATGATCTATTGTCAGTTTAATTTAGCTTTCTCTAGATTCATCTCCACAACTTTTTGAACCTAATCAATATTTATGTATATGTATGTATATCTCAAATGGGTTGTAATAATTAGTTGTTTTGAACTCTCTTTTTTGGATTGTTTATTATGGGAGTCAATTTTTTAGTAGTTGTTCTTTGTGGCCATGTGTGGCGATTTTTGGTGGTTTTGTTATTTTGATCACAATACGTTGAGATATCTATGTTTTGTTGCAACCTAGTGAAGGTTCCTTTAGTGTTAAAAGCACATACAAAATGTAATTTTCAAACCTCTCATTGAAAATTATAATTTTTCCCTCTTGAAAAAGAATAATATATACAAAATTATTATATATAATTTGGATAAAATATTTCAATAGAATATTTTAAAATAGAATATTTTCCTATAATATCAATTTATTAAAAATTATATATTTATATTTAATTATAAACTAAATATAAATAATAGCATTTATTCCCATTCAATAATTCCAATAAAAAGAAATTCAAATGACATGAATCTCATTGTTATAGCAATTATATTATATGACAATAAAACTTATAATTTTTGTTATTATGGTAATAAACCTCATCACCAAAGAAGTTTTGAAGATCCTTCCCAACAAAGTTCAATCCATAACCAATCATGAAGCTTTTGCTTGTTGTGTCATAAGGAGGTTATGGTTTTTTCAAGAAATTATGTGGTATCATAAAAAATGGAAGGATGTTATGGGATGATACCACATCAAATCAATTTTTCTTATAGTGGTTTGTATAAATTTGAAAAGATAAAGCCTCAAAATATTGTCAAAGATAAATTATTAAACTAGCACACCCTCAAAGCGAGGGGAAGGGAATGCCAAAGTGAATTAAAATAGTTGTGTTGCTCAAATAAAAGAGGTGCTTCCATTCATTTTATGTTATCTAGGTTCCCATCTGTGTTACCTTAAGGTCCTTTTGGTTCTAGATATGGTCCTTTGTGGCATTTCATTGATATTATCTTTTTTTCTTCTCTTTTTTTTTTTTAATTTAATTTTATCTTATCTATTTCATAACCTATAAAATAACATTTCCTCTCTCCTAGATCCATTTTAGTTGGAGCTTTACTTTTGTGCCCTAGAAATCTATTTTCCTTATTGCACATATATATTCCAGTTCACAACCACTAATCATTGATGAGTAAAACCCCTCAAACTTATCCACTAATCCTTGATACACTAAGAACCCCCAAATTTAAGACTCCCAAATAGCATTGCCCCCAACAACTCCTAGAGTTCAAAAATCAAGACTAATCATCTATAATTAAGAGTAGTCATCTCCCAAGAACACTTGGAGTTCAAACATGAAGACTAGTAATCCATGATTAAGACTAGTCATCCCTCATGGTATGACTATTGATCATAGAGAGAACTCAAATAATTCATATAAAATGCCTCCAAATGTTGACTACTAAAATTTCCCAACATTCTTAATAACTAAAATTAACCAAGGTCCATAATCAGTACAAGCACCCTTAATCATTCTCTCACAAACATGAATTAAATCTTAAACCCTCACACAATTCAATTAGCACCATAAATCACCTAATAGTTATTATGGATAAACAATGAACCAAGCCCAATTAGAAGTATTCCGGAACATATTATAGTAAGTATATTATATCATTTTTTTTATTATTCAATTAACATCACAAATCATTTATGGATAAATGATGAATAATAAACAATTTTCTAGAACATATAATAGTAAGTATATTAAAGCATTTTTTATTTTGAAAACAAAATAGATTTTCAAAATAGTTCTATATCAGTAAATAGGAAAGTATGGACAAGAAATCTCAAATGCAAGAGGTTGTGCATAAAAGTTAAATTGTAAACTTTGGAAACCACCCCTTATCATCTCATTGGAAAACCTCTTCAATTATATAATTCTACATCTTCCTTGCTCAACTTAAAAGCTCTTAAAATTCAAAGAACTCAACTTTTTATTTGCCACGCTCACATAACAAATAGAATTCTTTTTTACCAGTAGGGTTTTTTTTTTTTTCTTATAAATTTTAATGTTTGTGAATGATAATTTAAAATATCTAATAAAATTTAACCAAAACTTATAATAATCATTATGTACAATTTTGTTTATATAGTTTTTAATTATATATTAAACAAATGAAATGTCTTTAATTAAAGAGTCACCCAGAGCTTTCTTCATGAAACAATAACTTGGAATGGTGTTATGAAAAAGGGTTCAGTGGTGGTTTCTGATATTTACAACTATATTTCATGAAGGGTTAACCCCTTATCAAACTTGTGTTGCTACAGGGAAGCTTGGAGGTGGGAAGTGCCTTTGAAAGTTATAATATTTTGCTGGCTAGTCTAGAAAAACAAATTCCTTGCCTAGGGCAACATCTATAAAACAAGTTATTATGGCCCGAGTTGGTGTGTTCTTTGTTGCAAGGAATAAGAAAGTGTCATACATCTATTCATTCAATGCTCAATGTCAATAGAGGTTTGGGTGTGTATTCTAAATTGTGTTTAGATTCCACATATGAGTACCTTTGATTCCGTGGAAACATGCTATCGTTGGTGGTTTAATAGGAGAGGAAACTATAATAATCTTCCATTGTTTGTTTCCTAGGAAATATGGCCAGCAAGAAACTTTGGAATCTTTGAAAATACACCTTTCAATTGCCTCAAAATTTTCTCTAATATCATGGCACAGTTGTTGACTGAAAGGAATACAAATCAGGCTGATAAAATTCCCAAAACGTTGTGTCCTCAATTAAGTGGTCTTCCCATCAGGTTTCTTCGTTGGTGCAACACAAGACAGTAGGTGTGGTTGTGGAGCATGGTTAAGGATCAATCCTCTAATTCATGTTCTTCTTTTCTAGCATCAAGGATTGGGTTCGAATTCCGAGGTAGAACTATTAGCTCTTTGGGGTTTGCTAGTTTTTACTAAGCATTTTTAGTTGCAAAAGATTTTTGTTTATGGAGATTCTAGTTCTACTATTAATGTAGTGCTTGGGTGGTTCTCTCTCTCAGGGCCCTCCTTGGCTAGTTGGATGGAGCACAATGAGTTCTTTAAACAATCTTTTGTGAATATTACATTCATCCATATGTACAAGGAACTCAACTCAGTGGCAAACAAATTATCTAAGTGTGGTTTGGTTGTTGTAGAAGGCTCTATTCATTACAATTTTTTTGTTGATGGCAAGGAGATGGCTAAAGGAAATATTGATTTATATTGTGTTTGTTTTCAATCATTGTTCAGGTGGACCATATCCGTTTTGGATCGTTGCTTTTTTACCTACAAACTTTTAGCTTGTTGGATTGATTCACTGAGTGGTATATCAAGGCTATCAGGATTGAACTATGACTCCTAGTTTTCTTTTTAAATATATTAGCTTTGAATGTACTCGATATATGGAAGTCAATAATTTTTTTTCTTAATGAACAATATGTTGAGAATTCTTGTATTTATGTACTGAGACTATTACTATTAATAGTGAATAACATAATCGAAAGAATAATTTGTACAACTTAAATTTAGTTATTCTCTTTAATATAAGCAATATTTTCGATGTATTATAAAGGAATAATTAACAATATTTTAGAAGAGATCTCAAAAGATAGTTTCCTTACCTTTTCCTAGAGGTATAAAATATGTGAGTGTGATACTTGGTTTCCCTTAATTATAGTTGTGGGAAGTGAGATAGGTTCACGATAGTGAGGCATTAGGACACTGTTCACCTAAATTAAATTTCTCAAATGACAATGGATTTTCCCTCCTAGGTCGGCCACTCCTATAATTGGGTCATTGTAAAGTGGTAACAATTGTAGCTAGTAAGAACAAGCTCCCTCATACCTCCAAAATGTTAAATGGCATCCCACTAATTGATAGGTAATGGATATTCTAAAAATATAGCTAATAGAAGGTATCTTTAATCACTCTTTTTTTTTCTCCTTTCGTTGTCAATGAGTAGAGTAGATGAATTTCATTTCTTATTGGAGAAATTGTTAACTTTTGCTTGACATTATAGATTAACCTTTATAGCTAATTCAAAATATCTTAAATGTTTGGTATAATTTAACACCATGAGCATTTTACTTCCCCACTTTTCTAATTGTTTTTGTGAACCTCACTTCCCTTTATGGCCCCCCACCCATTCTCTTTCCCTCAAGATCCCCTTTTTATTTATTAAGCTTCCTCTCCTTCCCTCAATGTGTTTTATCTTCTTGCATGCTCTGCTATATGAGTGTGCTCATTGTAAGTTCTCGCTTTGGTGCCTTCTGGTGGTCTATTTTTTGTCAAGGTGTGCTTATTCTCCTCTTGTTCCATTTGTGCTGACATATCTGGTGCATGTCTTTGGAGGTCCTTATGGCAATAATCTGGTTAGTACTCAACCTACATGGCACTTGTCCTAATTCCCTGAATTCTTAAGTCTATCGTAGTCTTTGCTCAAGTTTTTACCGATTCCCTAACCTTTCCCCCATGCCTTGTTCATGGGCGTGAGTTTAGAGGGGTGTCACCCATTACCAAGTGTGAGCCCAAAAGGGAAGCACACACATGCACCATCGTTTGGATGAGTTTGCCTCATGATATCATGACCTAACACTGAGACATATTCAAGAAGAGCTCACCCATGTTGAGGGGGAAGCTTCATCTCTTACCCTCTCAGACACAGGGTCTTACTAAATGGGTAGATTGGATACCAGACATAGGGCATGCAAGAGGCTAATTTAATCAACATAAAAATTGTTGATCCTTATTGGAAAAGGAAGTTTTATTGGGACACATTCTTTTGGACCGACAAGAGCATCACGAGCATATTCCCCATTCCCCTAAGAATTTGCATTGGTATATGAGGGACTTAGCTCGAAGGATGGAACAAATTAAACAATAGCTCGACATACCCCCCTTGGCAAGGAGAACCTTTGGGGATATTAAAGAGCCCATTTGGGTCGTTGTTTTGGATTCGAACCCTTTTATCTAGTTTTATCATGCCTATGTTTTATGTTCCCTTTGTTATAATTGCTTTTCTCTAAAGCCGCTTATGCCAGTCTCAGTCTCTCAGTTTTTGTATGCTTAATTTGGTCTCTCCTAGTACTCAATTACCTCTCTCCTCACTTCGGAGAGTAAATTTTGGGATTTGGTCAAGTCTCCCTAGTGACAAATTTCCTTGAGCATATGTTGTCCTTTCTAGCATTGAAAGCAATACAATTCACCCCACCCAAAGAAAACTATTTGGATGATGGTGAAATATCATGCTCTATAACATTTATAAAATGTTAATTATTGATGCAATGCTCATTAGCATTAAGTAGGCCTTTGGCACACCAATCATAATAACCTCATTTTATCTTAAATCATTTACATGAATCTTTTAAAGTGCTTTATAAGATGTTCCTAATTCCACATAATATACACATATTACTCACAATAATAAATTCTTTAGAATATTTATAATTCAACAAATTTGTGTACTTGTCATCAACATTCTCACTCATGTTACAGTATATTGTTCACCATACTAAAATCTAAGTTGGTGTCATTTTATAATCTATATGATTTATACCCATCTAATCTCCTAACCATAGACAAGAATCTTTTTTTTTGTAAATTGCTCGGTAGATTTCTATTAGTATCGAGATGAAAAGAGTTTACATTGTAGTCGTTTTCTCGACACTTTCCAAAAATTAACCTTTTGAGTAATCCATTGAGACTTCATTTTCCACCAAGAATAAAACATAGGTAATGCCTTGACCATAAAAAAACAAAAGTAGAGAATATAATGAGAACTGGCTATTGTGATGTCTATCCAATTATGCTACTGTAAATTGAACCAAGTATGCCACTGTAAATTGAACCAAGTAAAAAACTTAAGTCTTGGTGGTGGAATAAGCTCTAGAAAATCGAAACCCTGTCAAAATATCATCTCTTCCAAAGGTGCTTGCTGGAAAATCGAGTGCCTACCGAGGATATGTTATCCAAGTGTGGAATTATTGGGTTGTCATGGTGCCCTCTCTGCAAGCGAAACATTGAATCTGTAGATACTCTTTTCTAATTTTGCTCCTTTGCCTTTGTTGTTTGGTCATCTGCAATTGTCGCGTTGGGGGTTAATTTTCAACAGTGTGGGGATTCTTATGTGGAGGCTTGGGGTCTTTGGTGGAACTCTGCTTCTCTAAAGAAGCTCAGAGCTTTGCCCCTTCTTATCTCCTCGAGCATTTGGTTGGCCCGCAATGTCGAAGTATTTATGGACAATACCTCTTTCTTGGTATCATCATTTCCAAAGTTGTAGCATCCTTTTCTCTTATTGTTGACCTCGACGCTCCTTCTAGTTTTCATAATGTGTTTGAAGAGCCCATTGATCCCTCATTCCCGTGGGGATTTTTTCAACGAAGAAGCTTCCAAGGAGGGCTATGTGGGGGTGGTATTGCATTGTATCTTTCGAACAACCACTATTTTCTAATAAAAGTTGGTTTGGGTCAGATCGTATAATTTTCCTGAAATTATGAATCTTAAGCCTCTCCATCTTTTTGCAATTGAAAACGAGATCCGCCGTATTCGGATTTTTGGAGACTCTTAGTTGATTGTTAACTAGTTCAATGATGTTTCGAGATGTCATGTTCATACTCTTGGTGCTATTCTGGAGGAAATTCTCATGTTTAAGCAGTGTTTTGATTATATATTTGTTTCACATTTACAAGGAAAGAAATGGGACAACTAACGACCCGTCCAAAGAAGGCATTACTAAGAATGTGGGAATTTGACAAATAAAAAAGTATTAGGAGCACAAGCATTACAACTACTATCATAGGTTATTTATGGATGATCTATTGTTGATTTAATTTTTCTTTCTCTATAATGATATCTCCGGCTTTTTGAACTTAATCAATACTTATGTATATATTGTATATCTCAGATTGGCTGTAACAGTCAGTTGCTTTGCACTACTCTCCTTTTTGGATTGTTTATTATGGGAATCAATGTTTTGATAGTTGTTCTCTATGGCCATGAGTGGTAATTTTTTGTGGCTTTGTTATTTTGATCACAATATGCTAAGATATCTATGTTTTGTTGCAACCTGCTAAAAGCTTCTTTAGAGTGTACATACAAAAATGTAATTTTCAAACCTCTTAATGAAAATTATGAATTTTCCTTGGAAAAAAAAATGCAAAATTATATATAATATTTGGATAATATATTTTAATAGAATATTTAAAATAAAATATTTTTTATATATCAATTTATAAAATTATATTATTTATATTTAATATAAACTAAATATGAATAATAACATTTATTCCTATTCAATAAATCCAATCAAAAGGAAATTCAAAATGGCATTAATCTCATTGTTATTGCAATTATATTATATGACAATAAAACTTATAATATTTGTTAATGGTAATAAACCGTGTATCCTTTCATCACCAAAGAAGTTTGGAAAGGTCGTTCCCAACATAGTTCAATCTATAACCAATCATGAAGATTTTGCTTGTTGGGTCATAAGGAGGTTATGGCTTTTTCAAGAAACTATGTGATATTTTAAAAAATGGAAAGAAGTAGTGGGATGATACTATATCAAATAATTTTTTCTTATAGTGGTTTGTATAAATTTGAAAAGATAAAGCCTCAAAACATCGTCAAAAAACTTGAAATAAATTATTAAACTAGCACACTGCCAAAGCAAGGGAAAGGGAACGCCAAAGTGAATCCAAATAGTTGTGTTGCTCAAAGAAAAGAGGTGCTTCCATTCATTTTATGTCATCTAAGTTCCCATATATATTACCTCAAGGTCCTTTTGGTTCTAAATATGGTCCTTTGGGCATTTCATTGATCTTATCTATTTTCTTCTCATTTCTTAATTCTATTTTATCTTATCTATGTGCTATCCTATAAAATAATATTTCCTCACTCCTAGATCCATCTTTGGTGGAGCTTTACTTTTGTGCCCTAGAAATCTATTTCCCTATTGCACATATATTCCACTTCATAACCACGATGTAGTAAAACCCCTCAAACTTATCCATTAATCCTTGATGCACTAAGAACCGCCAAATTTAAGACTCCCAAATGGCATTACCCCCAAGAATTCCCAGAGTTCAAAAATCAAACTAATCATCTTTATTTTATCTTTTAGGCTTCTGTGATTTTCATAATTGTGTATTTCATCTTCCGGATTCATCGCATTAGGTTTTTTTAGATCAACGTTTCGAACCAGCTATGGTGGTTCATCTTCAAGATAAGAAAGATTAGTGGAGAACTGGTCTTATTATTCCTTTTAATAAATAGATGTTGGAGATGCATTGCCAACATATATTAGGGATTATTAATTTGTTAATTTATTTTATTGAATTTATATTCTATTATTTTAATTATATTTTTGTTTTAATTGTTTTACTTTATATTTTTTGTTTAATTGTAATTTATTATTGAATTTTTATTATAGATTTGATATGCTATTGAATTGTAATTATATATGAATATTATTAATTAATTAATTTATTATTGGTTTCTTAATAAATTAATAATAATTATGAATGTAATTATTGTTAATTTATTATTGGATTATAATTTTTGTCGATTATTATAAATTTAATAATAATTATGATGTAATTTTTGTTATTTTAATTATAATCTATTATTAAATTGTAATTATAAATTTGATTAATGTTGATTTATTAATTTATTATTGATTTATTAATAAATTAATAATAATTATGATGTAATTTTGTTAATTTATTAATTTACTATTGGATAATAATTAATTAGGGCCATATTTGTTTTATTTATATTTTATTATTTTAATTAAGTTTCATTTTACTGGTATATAATGATTATTTCATAATAGTTTATGTGATTTGTTTAGGGTTTTTATGTAATATGTTTTCTTTTAATTGTTTTATTTTATTTGTAATTATGATCATCTGTAATTAAGAGTAGTCATCTCCCAAGAACAATTAGAGTTCAAACATGAAGACTAGTAATCCCTCATTAAGACTAGCCATCCCTCATGGTATGATCTTTATTGATCACAAAGAGAACTCAAATAAATCATATAAAATGCCCCCAAATGTTGACTAAAATTTTCCAACGTCTTTAATCACTAAAATTAACCAAGGCCCTTAATCGCTACAAACACCCTTAAACATTCTCTCACAAACACAAATTAAAGCTTAAACTCTAACACAATTCAATTAGCATCATAAATCACCTAAAAATTATTATGGATAAACAATGAACCAAACCAAATTAGAAATTTTCTAGAACATGTTATAGTAAGTATATTATATCATTTTTGTTTTTGGAAACACTACTTGTAACATAGAAATAAAATCCTAATATTATTATTCAATTAACATCAAAATAATGTATGGATAAATGATAAATAATAAACAATTTTCTAAAACATATAATAGTTAGTATATTAAAACATTATTTATTTTGTAAACAAAATACATTTTCAAAATAGCTTTGTATCAATAAATAGTTAAGTATTAAATAGTTAAGTATGGATAATAATCCTCAAATGCAAGAGGTTGTGCATAAAAAGTTAAACTTGAATGCCTTCAAAATTTAAGTTCCTTTTTCGAGGTTGTGCATAAAAAGTTAAACTTGAATGCCTTCAAAATTTAAATTCCTTTTCCGAGAGTAAAATATACCAACATAAACATGGAACATGACAAAAAAAACAAAATTCTCATAAACTAATTTATTGAATATAAAACATAGAACAATATGGTATACCAACATAAACATGAAACACTTCATTAAAAAAAAATCAAAAGCTGATTTCCTGAACATAAAGCATTTATTACATACCAACATAAACATGGAACATGAAGATAAAAAGAAGCTTCGTACATAAACATGGAACAATTCATTAAAAAAACTCAAAAGCTAATTTATTGAGCATGTATTACATATCAACGTAAACATGAAGCAAAAATAAAAAGAAGCTCCGTGTTCATTGCCATTATTCATAAACAAGATATCGCAAGATATGAAAGTTCCAACTCACTTAAATGCAAATATTCTCTTAATATGGATCATTAAATGATTGATAATGCAGAACACGTAAATCCATCCATAACAAACATCCAAGGTGCGAGGAAATTTCCATCACACGTTCTATGCATCATGAATGACTTCCAAAACTATGAAATAAATTAGATATATAATAAGTTTTCTCCAGCACAGTGATAACAAAGGAAAATACCATGTCAACCAAAAGTTCATGACAAGCATAATTCCACTGGTTACGCATCTATAATCTCACTGTGGCTTGGGAGTTAATTGTTTGCGAATATGGTTTGATTCTAACTCAATTAAAGACAGACATACATAAATCAACACAAATTAAAATCATTCTCTTGATCTTCTCTCAGTTTTTAACAACCATATCCCTATAGTACATATTAATCATCCAAAAACTATCTAAGATGTGTCAAAATTTTAGTGAAGAAAGCTATGCAATTTTAGTGTATAAGATATCATAGCATTGATGATTAGAAAATATGACATCAGATGTATACTCATCCCATACAAATATCCCATACAAATTCTAAGTTGAATGTAACATTCTTGGATAAATCATAAAACAACACAATGTATTCAATGAGAAATGATGGTAACATTCCAGATTGCCTTCAGAGCAATCATTTTACAAAGTTTTGATACCTAAAACTAATCTTTTATTCAAAAATTGAAGTCCAATTCCTAGTGATTATAATGATTATAAGCATCATGATGATAACATAGAACTCAAAAATAAAAAATCACGTGGGTAGGAAGTATATACCTCATACCGAACTTTGTATTAGAGGTTTATGAGTGTCATTTTGGACCAATGGCATATTTTGCGACATAACCACTATGTAGACTCCATATGTGAGTGAAAGACATTCAATTTTTGGTATAATTTTCCTTTCTTAGCCAGCACAAAAAGTGTTGACATATAGAGCTAATAAAAATCGGCTAATAAAGGGTAAAAGTGGATAGTTTTGAATCTCTAAAACATATTGACATAACCAAAGTCTTTACTTATAGAACAAATAACTAGAAGTTCCAATGCCTTGTAAGCTAGCTAGAACAAGGAGTGTCAAAAACTAGCAAGCCAAATATTGAAAAAAAATCTAGTTACATATTTATTACACATATAGCAAACATGAACTTATTTAGAAACTTGCAAAATTGTATGTAAAACTGCGAAAAGTATGAGAAATTGACTACTAATGGAATAGAATCATATTAACAATCTTACTCACAATTACAAAGTGAAAGAAAAACACTTGTCCTACAAAGAAAATCTCATATTTTTGGGGGTGTAAGCATCTTCTTCTATTTCCCACCCCACATATCCTCAAACCTCCCTTCATCAAGCAGCTTCTTGAATGACTAGGTGGCTCATGCAGATGATGGGAGGTCTCTAAATGAAGGATCTAAAGTGAAAAATAATGGCAAGGTTTCCTTTTAAGCAATGGTTGGCAAACATACTAGAAAATATCAGTGCATAGTCCATGGGTAAACAGACAAAGAAGCATTATATCAAGCATATCAAAGACTTACAGATGTTGTCAACCCTTAGAGCAGACGTAGCCATCTAGTAGGCAGAGGGCCTCCGTTTAAACTCGATGGTGGGTACATGTTATCTTCTAGGACAAAGTGGATGCAAATGCAATTTTGAGTCAAGTATGGAAATAGACTCCTCATCAGTTTTTTTCAAACCATGGACTCCCGTTTTTTATGCAAGGCGCGAGCGAACTAATATAGTTCCTCTATGGGTTACAATTTTGGGCTTCCCTATGCACCTATGGCATGAGCTAATTTTCCAAGATATCAGAACCATATTAGGGGTCTATATGGAGCATGACTCCTCCTATCTTGACTCGGGTGATATGTCTCTTGCTTGGATTCTCATTAGTGTAGGTCTCTAGGGTGGGCTACCCAACGCAAATAACATGGGTCTAGAGGTTGTGTTATTGGTATTGGATTATGAAGGAATTCCATACAGATGCTAGAGGTGCCATGGACATGGTCACCTAGCAAAAGAATGTGTGCTCCCCATGCGTAAAAAGGTGAAGAAACCAAAAGAACCTCCCTCGATTAGTGGTAATGAGTAGCGAGTGCACCCTCTGGACCCGATGGTTACCTCATCCAATCTGCATTCTCAAGGTCATGAAGTTATTGATCAATTTGCTCCACATGGGGATTCATATTTGGGGTTGGGCGCCCAATCTCTAGTTCAATTGGCTTCTGATGGTAAAGGTACCTCTTCGGTCCTTCCCCCTTCTATCTCAAATTCTATTTTAATTGATGATTGTCCTCTTCTTGTTCATTTTCAGTCGTTATTATTTATGGGTACAGAGGATCCCTTGGTTACCTCATCTTGTAGTCCTTGGATTCCCTCTTTCTTTCTAATTTCAACTATTTTCCCTTGTTTAGGTGATATTTCTTCACCATCTTCCTCTTTGGCTTTATCACTATTTGATATCCAAGAATCTAAAGATGTCCTATATAATCTTTGCTCTCAGTTAGTGGTTCCATGGAAGGGTGGTCTTGTCAAGGGATTGGGTTAGCTTTCCCTATCCCCTCTAGAAGGTTATAGTTGTGGAAGAAAATCTTTTCTTTCCAAAGCCAAACATAAGGCTCGTGCAAAACTTGGTTTCCTAAATGAAAACGATGTCCTTCAATTGTAGGGGTTTAGCTTGCACCCTCGAAAAACAAGCTCTTAAAAGACTTGTCAAAGCAAATGATCTGGATATCATCTTTCTTCATGAGACTCTTGTAAGCAGTATCCAAATTTCTTTGTGTCTTGAATCCTTCTCGAGGGGATGGAATTTTTTGGCCTTGGACGCCCTGGGTTATTGTGGTGGACTAGTTATGGGTTAGAGACCCCATCAAATCAGGATTACAAGCATATGGATTATGGAATCCGTTATGGAGGTTGAAATTTCCGCTCAGAGTATGGGTCAGGTTTCACATTGATTATTATTTATGGCCAATCTCAAAATCAGAAAGAATTTTGGGAATTTTTCCTCAATAAATTCCTCCTTAAATCAAATAACATTACCATTGTAGGAGATCTAAATTTCTCCCTAGGTCCTTCAAAATATTGGAGCCCTTGAGCTAAGTTGAACCCCTTAGCAGATTTCTTTAGAAGCAGGCTAGCTCACAGTAGGTTGGTGGATGTGGAGCCAATGAAAATATCTCCTACATGGAGTCGCCATTATATTGGAGATAATTGAATCGCAAAGTGAATTTACATATTCCTCCTTGCAGGAGGGTCTACTAGACTCTATTCCAATCATCAATCAATGGAATGGTGAGGGAGGCATATCGGATCATTCCCTTATCTTCTTGGATATAGGAGGGGTCCAAAAGAAACTAGCCATCCCTTTTTAAATGAATTCAACTTAGCTCAAGGATGTGGAGTTCTTAAACATAGTAAAGTCCCACTGGGCGCCATATTCCTTCGTCTTGGATGCATTGGCAGCTGCCCAATTTGAACCAAACCTAAAAATAATTAACAAAAGTCAAAGAAATGGGAAAAAAAGAAGAATGTTAGAAGTCGAAGAGCTAGTGGAGATAATAAGACAGATCCAAATCATTTCAAACTTGAAGGGGGAAGACCAATGAGACATATTCTTGGGTTCTTCACCCAAGAATCCAATGAGGTTCGTAGAAACCTTGAAAAGAGGAAGACTGTCCTTCTTTCAGTGAGGGAGGAGATGGAACCAAAAAGGTAGAGCCATTTTGTTAAAATGTGTAGATGAAAATACAAGAATTTTTTAGGCATTTGCAAAACGACGAAAAATGGTGAATACAATTTGGAGTCTACAAGATGATAATAGAAATGAGGTCTCATCTTTTGAGGGGTTGACAAACCTAAGCATAAGACACTGTTGGGTCCCTATAATACTAGTGATTACCCCATTACTATTGTAGTTGTACCCCTTATTAATATTGTTGTGCCCCTATTGTCCCCATATTGTTATTGCTGTGCTCCATAGAATCCCTCTATTGTTATTTTTGTGGCTTTATATTATTATTGTTAGGTCGGCTGGGTTATATTGTGACTCCTTAACTTTTATATATAGAAAGGAGGTTTTATCATTTGAATCATCCAAAAATTGTTCATTTATGTAATGTAAAGGAGGTTTCCCCCTCGAAGAGGCTGAATTATAAGGCGTGGATCTATCTTTTCTATCTTTTTCTTGAACTGGTTTCATAACATTTGGTATCAGAGCTTTGTTCTAGGGTTTCGCTGCTCCAAACAGGTCATCATGGCATTTTCACTATAACTCTTTTTCTGTGACGTTTCATCTGCTAAAAAAAAAACCATTTAGGCAACATCGCACTAAATCTCAGGTCCGAATTTCAGAGCTTTTCGCGCTATATTTTCAGAGATATGAACAGAGGAAGTTGGTCCTTTTATAGAATCTTGAATTACATTCAAAACAGGCGACCTGGGGAAAATCGTCATAACTTTCTCTCTGAGCATCAAATTGAAATTTCATAAGAAGGTACAGAAAGAAGACAGACTATAGTTTCTTGTATATATTTTTCAGGGCCAAAGGTCAAAACAAGGACACATGGCACATCGTACAAGTTCGCTCTACTGAATTAGTCTATAATCAGGTCACTGTGGGAGATTTGGCATAACTCTTCATTGGAGAATCCAATTGGGGTCAGACTGGTGGCATTGGAAAGAGGACACAGAGGGCTACTGTAGGTCGCAATTTCAGAAATGGATGATTCGAAATTACAGAGATACATCAGAGGCAATATCGAGCTCCTACAAAGTGAAAAAATGTGTGTATATTTTTTTAAATGTTTGCTTAAGCTTGGTTTGAAAAATTATTTTGAAGGAATTCAAAATGCATAGTGAAGCATTGTTATCAGTAATTGATGCCTCAAAGAAAGAAAATGGAAACACCTAGTAGGCGACCTGAAAGCTCTAGCATGACTCTTGAAGAAGAGGAAGAAATGCAACATGATATATCAAAATTACGAGACCAAGTGCAACAAGTGTCACTTGCACAAAAAGGAACAGAATCTAATATGGATTGTTTAAAGAAAGGTGTAGAAGCTAAGATGAATGCTATGGAAGCTAAGATGGATGATTTGAAGATATATTTGAAGACAGACATGGAATAATTGAAGATAAATATGAATAAGTTGTTACAAGAAAGGGTCACTAAGGGTGAAAGGGTAGTAAAGGAAACTCATGATGAGAACAAAAGAAATGTTAAACATGATTCCATAGACTCTAATGTTGGATCGAAGACCC